>CM028359.1:24665991-24838430 GCA_016618105.1 Dendrobium huoshanense | reverse complement strand
GGGTGGTGGTCTGGCAAAACCAGGGCACAAGTGGTGGTTAGGCAGAGCTTAGGGCCTCAAGTGGTGGTTCGGTGGAGCTTAGAGCCTCAAGTGGTGGTTCGGTGAAGCTTAGGGCCTCAAGTGGTGGTTCGGCGGAGCTAAGGGCCTCAAGTGGTGGTCCGGCGGAGCCCAAGGCCTCAGGTGGTGGTCCGACAGAGAAACGACGTCAGGTGGTGGTTCAGTGGAGGTGAGGGCCTCCAGCGGTGGTCTGGAGAGGGTGAGGGCCTCAGTTGATGGTCAAGCAAAAGTGAGGATCTCAAGTGGTGGTCCGGCGAAACAATGATATCAGGTGGTGGTCCGGCAGAACTCAGACAGTAGTCGAGGAGGAGCTTCTTCCTTCTCTTCCTTCTCTTCTTCCTTCTCTTCCTGCTTGGGTCCCCTTTTAATAGAAATGAGGAGTCTATTTATAGTTTTCTTGTGTGACATGGTCCGTAAATAGGTGAGAGATCAAGGGTAAAAGGGGAGTGGTTGGATGGACGGTCGGCGTTGAATCCCTTGATTATGGACCTTTTGATGAACATTTGAATGTTTTAAAGATATAATAATTTGGTGAAATTGGGCTCATTGGATTCATCTCATCGAGTTGCTCGATTCGACTATAAAAATTTTATGTTTGAAAACCGTTTGGTAATCCAAATTATGGTTTGAACCTTCCAATAACGCTTCTAACCCTTGATCTGGACCCATTTGGGCTCGGATTGGGTTGGATTTGGTATCGTTGGGTTTGTACTCTCGAGACTGAGTTTGACTGTAAGTTTGGTTAAATCAGAGTTCGGATGGTTCCAATTTTAATTTTGGAAGTTTTCAACTTGATTTTGCCTCGAGATTTGTGCCCGATAAAGATAATTTTTTGATGATATATCAAAGCCAGAAAGGAAGGAACCAATTGAATAATTGAGGTTGAATGTTCTAATTTTTTGAGTAGCCATATATTGTAGTATACATTTGAGTTCGGATGGTTCCAATTTTAATTTTGGAGGTTTTCAACTTGATTTTGCCTCGAGATTTGTGCCTGGTCAAGATAATTTTTAGATGATATATCAAAGCCATAAAGGATTAAGGAACCAGTTGAATAACTGAGTTCGCTAAAATGTATATACTATTTGAGTAGCCATATATTATAGTGTAAAGGTTTTTATTGTATATGCATTTTGAAATAAATGAAATAAAAAATAATTTGTGTTTGAGTTTAATTTATGTTCCTTGGAAGTTAATTAGTAGTTTTATTATTTGTTCATTATTGAAACAAATCTAAAAAGTTCTTTAAAATTAGAGTTTGGACTTGGTTTTCCCATTCCAATATGATATGACTTGTTCTACTTACGAGTTATATTGGGTTGGGTTATGACTCCCTGTTTTTGGTATTACAGTAGTGGTTTTCAATGAATGATTATAAATATAACTATAGGAATTAATATGTGGTCAAGTGAGATAGTTCTGGATAGTGTTGGACATTCATTCTATTTTTTTTGCATAAATATGTTTTGTTTAGCTATGTGTTTTATTAGTAAATTTTTATGGATTAGTAAGACCCAAATATGACTGATGTGTAGAGTACCATTCAGATTGTGCCTATATAGAGCAATGTTCTTACTATTAGCTCTAATTTAATATCTCAGTTTGCTAGTTTGGTAATATAATTGATGGGTAAAGTCCAGAGTTGGATTTCTTCTATTAGATCTAATTATGTGGATAGACATATTTAGAAGTTTTTAATATTGAAACCTCATATATTTAAGGGTATTATTGAGCCCAAGGCAGTGGAGTACTAGCTGATGAAATTAGATAAAACTTTTAATGGTATAAATTATCCTCTTCAGAGGAAGGTACCTCTATCTATATTTCTATTAGATAAAGAGTTTGCACTAACAGTCAGGTCAATAGAAAGAGAAGATTCAAGGAAGGTTTAAACCTAAATTTGTAGGGAAGAGTTTATTTATGTTTTCAGGTCACGGTTTATTCCTCAATCTACGTTATAGCATATCTAGCAGTTGTTTCTGAGATTGGTTCAACGAAGCATATCAGTAATATAATACAAAATAGAGTTTAATGTCCTAGCTAGGCGTGTTCCACAATTGGTCAACACTTCTAAGAAGAAGAGTTACAGATTTTTGAGAGGGTCCTGAGATATTTTGAGGTAGCCTTTGGTTATGTTTCATATTTCTAATTTTTTTAGGCTAGAGGAGAGAGCCCATCTAATCGAGAATGATTTTTTAGCTACTCAGCTATAGTGCACTTGTAGTAAGAAGTGGTTTTGTGGTGAGGCTTCTATTAGTGATTTTTTTGGAGAAAAAGAGCGAATTTAGATTTGGAGACTCTATGAGAGGTAGATCATCTGTGTTAGTTCATAATGGTGCAATATTGTCAATTATGGAGGCTTTATAAGTGGGGCAAAAGTATGCCATAGTTATGGTAGGAGGCACTTGGGTTAGTGTTATCGGAAGATAGTTAGTGTTTTTTGATGTGATCAGATTGGATATAGGGTGGCTGAGTTTCCATAAAAAAGACCTGATTGATATTTTGAGCCCAAGTTTGAGAGCTTTGTTTGATAAGAGTGGAAACCAAGGATAGCACCACTTTTGTGTGTTTATTAAGGGATCTTCTAACAAAGATAGTGGTGTAACAGTGGGAAATTATCTAGGGGTGATTAAAGATAGTCTAATGGTTTTGTTGCTCTAGTTTAGGCACATATATATAGTTTGACTCAGCATGTGGCTAGAGATGCTTCAAATGTAGTAACAAGTACGGCTTATATTTTTGACATACCTTGCCTCATTTTATTCTATTCTAGAGCTAGTCGTTAATTTATTTTTGACAGATACATTAACTTATTATGTTTGCCTTCCATATTGTTATCTTCTTTTTTATCTTTTATTTTACTAACTAGAAAATGTATGATAGCTAAGGGTCTACTTTTGTGATTTATGGATATCTTATAAGAAAAAGGATATTTGGCCATATGTTATATTTTATTTATGAGTTTGATATTATTCTGTGTTGGATTGTTTGAGTCGACATGGAGCTTAGATTAAGTGTCTGAAGAAGAGGATTACATTATTTTTTTAGCAATGAGAGCTACTTTCAAAAAGTTAGGGGAGTTCTTTGATGTCTTATATCAGCCATATAGAGGATAAATCATGGAATAATATTTGCATTATATTTCTAGCATGTATTTTGAATAGGAGTATAAAATTTGAATCTTTGAAATGTGTCCTGGTACGTAGTGCATGATTTTTTTATATATTTTTTTAAAGTTAGTGAGTTTATCGCCTAATAGAGAAATTAAGTTTTGTATTCATGAGTTTTTGGGTACCACTATAATATCCAAAGATTTATAAATGATGGCACTCAATGAGCTTCAAAAATTAAAAGTGCCACTTCAAAAATTGGTTGGACTAGATGTTTTCCATCCTATTGTATTTCTATGGGGAGCACTTTTTTATTTGCCAAGAAAATGGATGGTACTATGCGTATATGTATATATTCTAAAGAACTAAACAAAATAATAATTAAGAATAAGTATCCTCTACTAAGGATTAATGAGTTATTTGATCATCTTGCAAGAAGAATTATCCAACACACAATGTAAAACTTGTTGATGTTGTTTTTGCTCTGAAGATTTGAAATCACTACTTGTATAGTGTCGAATGTGAGATTTTCACTAATCATTCAAGTTTAAAGTAAATGTCCACATAGAAGGTTTAGACTATGAGGTAAAAAAGGTGGCTTGAGTTGATTAATGAATTTGACCCGACTATTTAATATCAGTCTGATAAGGAAAATATAGTGGCGAATGCTATGAGTAGGAAGTTTTTTAGGATGTCAAGTCTTCTACTTACCCCCGATGATCTTCTTGTTCGAATATAAAAAGATAAGAAATGGAAGTGGTTACTTACATAAATCAGGGTCCAAGTGTGTTGGCTTAGATTATTATTCAACCATCTCTATGGAAAAGGATTCATGAAGCTAAAATGTTAGACGTAGAATATTTGAATTAGATTGATCATATTAAGTCTACTAAGAAATATCAATGATGATTGTTTAATTTTGATGTCATCTTCTAAAAAAATAGGTTATGGGTTTCTAGTGTTGGAGATTTGAAGCATGAGAGTATATTGAAAGAACATTACTCAGGAAACACCATATATTTGAGAAGCAACAAAATGTATAGTGATATGAAATATATGATCTGGTTGCCTAAATTGAAAAAATAAAAGTGCTTGATGTTGTTTCAAAAAATGAAGCCTATCAGTTAGTGAAAGTGTAACATTAGCAATCGAGAGATTTTTTGCAACTATCACCTATTCCAAAATGAAAATAGAAAGAGATAACATTGGATTTTTTTATGAGATTCCCTAGATTATGGCAAGGGTATTATGCCAATTGAGTTGTAATGGATCGTCTAACAAAGACTTCACATTTTATTTCAATCTAATAGATTGATTTAGTGGATAGATTTTCACAGCTTTAAGTATGAAAAATTATTTGGCTACAAGGAGTGTCAAAGGAGAAGTTTCAAATATAGATTGTTGTTTATTTTTAGGTTATGGAGAGCATTTAGAGGGTCTAGGCACTAAATTATATTTCAATATTACTTTTTATCTATAGATCGAGAGGCAGTTTGAGATGACTATTCAGGTATTAGAGGATTCTCTAAGAATTTATGTTCTGGACTTTGGTGGAATGTGGGAGGATTATATCCCTTTAATCAAATTTTCCTACAATAATAATTTTTAATCAAGAATAGGTATTTCCCTTTATGAAGCTCTGTATGATAGTAAATTTAGAACCCTGCTATCTTGGTCCAAGGTGGGGGAGAGGAATTTGATTTGGCCAGCCTTGGTTAATGATGCCACTAAAATGATGTGTCTAATTAAGGATAGATTGAAAGCTATGCAAGAAAAACAAAAATTATATTATGATATGAAACATCGAGCAATAGAGTTCTGCATTGGAGACTTTGTGTACATGAAGATCATATCGATAAAAAGTATCAACATATTTAGAAAATAAGGAATGTTGGGAGAAGGTATATTGAACCTTTTGATGTAATAGAAAATATTAGAAAGTTTGCCAATAGGTTATTGTTACTAGAGCATATGTCTACTATTCACAGAGTATTTCATGTGTCATTCTTGAGAAAAAGGGTTTCTAATTCTAAAAATTGAGTATCTATAGATGAAGTTGAAGTGTAACCAAATCTGAGCTATAGAAATGAACTAGAAAGCATTTTGGAATATGACATCAGAAAAATCGTGAAATAAATCGATTATGATTGTTAAGGTCCAATCAAAATAATAGACTGAAAGAGAAGCTGTTTGAGAAAAGGAATCTGAGATGAGACAGTTGCACCCTAATCTGTTCATCTATGTTTTAAAATGTTGAGGATAATATTTTTTTTAATAAGGGGGATTGTACTTCATGTTGTAATAGTGCCATATTTATTTTGATATGGTTGAGTAAGTTTTATGTATGAAAATCTTTGTTTTTTTCTTTACATGTGTCTATGAATGCTCTGTGTGCAAGTAAAAACATGAAGTCTATGTATATGAAACAAAAATTTAAAATTTTGCCTTGGGAGCATTAAGATGCTAGGTTAGCAATGTTGCAGCATTAAGCCCTCTATAATTTTGAAAATTTGGGGAACACTTTGGGTTTGGTGTCAGCCCAATTCAAAATAATTTCTAGATTGAAATAGATTACATTTTACCTATCTCAATTTTTAATAATGACAAATATTTGAGATTTTTTATTAAAATTATAATTTTTTTAGTGTAAAAATGAGGATAAGTTCATATTCACTTAACTTTCACCATGTAATTTTACATATGTTATATTACTTATATATAGGAGCATTATGGTCATTTTAATATTTTCTTTATAATTTTTTTTTCAAGTAAATTAAAAAGTGCCCTATTTCTAGCAAATTAAAAAATGATTCTGACCTCATAAATAAATGCTATAGAATATTTAAAGCTTCAAAACAAAGTTTTGAAAAATCCTTGATTACTTGATGAAATTATGAAATTTATAAAATTCTGCTCCATTGTTTATTACATGAAAACAAGCCTATACCGGTGGACTAAATCCATCGGTATCAACAGAAATGCGCCAAAAATTGCTGCTTTCCGGCGGATTTCCGCCAAAAAAATCTCTGATGGTAAATCACGCGTCAGAAATTTTTGCCGGCGCACTATTTTTGCCAGAAATATTTTTCGGCTGAATATGCGCAAATTTTGATGTTTCAAAGTTTTCGTTTTCTGTCGTCTATTCCATCGAAATTACCGGCATATATTCCGTCGTTGATACGATGATGGTTTCATAACTGTCGGATAGTACCGTCAGAATATCCACAGGCAGTTCAGTCAGATATTATGTCGGAACAGTCGTATCGTCTTACCAACAGCATTTCTGATGGAATATCCGCCGGAAACCTGAAGCATAAAGAAAAAAAAAACTTCCTTTCTTTAAAAAGTGTTTTCCACAAAAAACCTAAATAAAAGAACACATATAAATAACACAATTTTCATCAACACAATTTGCATTTATACATCAAATTATGATCAAGAATATCACCAATTATGTAATTAAATATGTCCAAACAACAATTAATTAAACATGTACATAATAAATAGAAACAAAGATGTTCAAATAACACATATATAAACATGAAAAAAAATAAATAGAAACAGATGTCCACATCTATAAAATAGATAAATAACATCTACTTTGATTCAGTTCCATCCTCAACTGATGTTGTACTCCTCACACTACTCAGCTTCTCCCTCATCTTTCGCATTTCTTTTAACATTTGAGCTTGCTGCTGCTGCATATGCATCTGCTGTTGTTGCAGTTGCATCTGCTAATCAGTTTATGCTTTTCTTACATGTTCTAGTTCGGCTGTAAGGGCAACTATCTGTTGGGTATATAAAGAGTCCTGTGTACTAGATGAAAAACTGGAGCCACTAGATGTCTGCCCTTCATATGCATAAGCTTGCAAGCCTAACCCGTATACTCTGCTGTGCTGCATTCCTCCTACCGCTTGCTGCCAAGTGCGGTAGTCAGAATATTTTGCTGATCCAACAGAAGAACCTTCACCTGCTGTAGCCTAACTTTCTCAAAGTCATGTGTACTCCTCCTATAAAAGTTAATAAAAATTTAAGTATTTTATACATAACAACACAAAAATGAAACTTACATACTTACATAAGCTTTTCTTGCTCGCTTGTCAACCCATTGCTGGTCCTCCTACCGCTTATGGGTATGACTATGTAATTCAACATGAGTCGGTTCTCTACCCAGCACCTTTTTTCCATGAAAAACATATGTTATTACTCTAATTAAAGTAAAATATTAAATATTTTAAATTGCCTTATCAAATGTTTTATATGCTCAATATGAGGAACATAACCCCCTGTATGAAGGGAACTACCCAAGCCCCCAACATCAGAAGCTCTATTATGTCTATTTTGATCCCTCCTGGTATAATCTGAGCTACCCCAAGCACTGCTCAACTCTGCCCATATACCCTCACCAATCCAGAGTGGTCACTGGCCTGCCTTTCTAATATCAGTAAACATGTCTCGCAAGCGAGTCGAGCCACGCTTCACAAAATTCTTTCTAATTTTATCATTATGTTGTGGCTGCCAACAAAAATCTTTCTGCATTTAAACACATACAATAAATAATAAATAAATTTGTTAGCTTATGTAAATTACATATAATGCAAAAAAATTATATAATAACAAACCTAAAACTCTCTAAACCACATGTTTCGTACTTCTTTCGGGATTCTCTTCCAAGAAATATAAGGAGCATCGTATATACTTTGTATTATGTCCTGTATTTTATGTGTTGGCTCCTTTGACAGGTAAAACCTGAGAGAAATATTGTAATATCACAATCTGCTCCAGGATCGTCCAGGCCGATTTTGGATCGTCCTGGGACGATCAGTAGAAAATCAGTTCCAGAATTTGCCCAGTTTTGCTCCAGGTGATTTTCTGTATGTATCGTCCAGGCCGATCGGGGACATCGGCCAGGCCGATTGACACTGTTCATAAGGATCGGCCGTGCAATCGCCCTGGAGTATCGGCCAGGACTATGTGGTTTGGTCTGATCGTCCAGGACGATCTGGACGATCGGCCAGGCCGATCTGAAGAGGATTTAAGAGAAATCAGCCGATTTGAAGAGAGAGAAAATCAAAAATAAAAAATATCTGATTTTCGTCTGAGGAGAGAGAAAAAGAGGTTTTTGGGAAAAGTTGATTTCGGGAAGACGCGGAGCCGTTTTCGATCGAAGTGACTGTTGAAGAATTTGCTGTGCACGAGGTAAGGCACATTCTACCTTTCTCAATTTTCAGTTCCCGTCGCGGTTGGCGGTATTTTTCTGTCCGGATTTCGTTTTCGTTACGGTTTTTCGTCCGTATCTTTTGATTGGTTCAGTTTTTACCGCGTAAGTTTCTGTATATTGTTGACGTGCCGAGTGTGCACATTTTGGTTATTTTCCGAAGATTTTTGTCCGGGTATTTTTGATTCGGCGATGTTTTTCGTAGACTACAATTTTCTGTGAAAGTATAAATTATCTGTGCAGTAGAATAAAGGTTCTGAAATGTTAATATCTGTATTCTGTGCAAATTTGGTAAATCGTTATTTTCAGGAATTTTGTGTAAATTCTGTATACTGCCGTTGTGCTGCCCAATTTTTGGGTAATTTCTGAATTGTCCGTATTTCTTCTGAATTGAAATGCTATGTGTATAAGCTATAAAAAGGGAGTTATAAGAGGCCTGAATCCTATGAGATTCAGTTAGTGAAACGGGAAATCTGAAATGAGATCAAATCTAATATCTGTTCTGTTCCGGATCCGATGAATTCTGTTCTGGTGCTATAAGCACATCTGTTTTGGTGCCGTGAGCACAAAGGGAGACATAAGGGGCCTGGATCCTATGAGATTCAGTCAGTGTCTGGGAAGGGAGGTATAAGGGGCCGGAATCCGTAAAGATTCCGTCAGTGTCAGGGCATTTAGCTATATGTATCTGTTCTGTTTTCTGTATCTGTTCTGTTCTGTACGAAATTGTGATTATGATATGATATGATCCGTACGATTCTGATTTCTGATTCTGACTCTGTTGATTTGTTCTGTTCTGATATGATCTGTACGACTCTGATTCTGATTTGATATCTGTCCGTATAAGTTCTGATTTCCGATTCTGTTCTGATTTCTGATCTGATTTCTGTCTGATGAGTTTGGTTTTGGTTTCTGAGAATTTAGATTTGTGGTTTGTTGCTTTGCTGAGCTGTTGAGCTCACCCTTGCTTTCTGGTGGTTTTCAGGTTCTGAGAAAGGGAAGGAAGTCCAGGACTAGAGTTCAGAGTTCTGATTCGTATAGGTATACTTTTGATTTTTGTACAGTCATGGCTTTTCTGTTCTGTCTTTCTTTCTGTTGAAAGCCATGCACTGTTCTGTAGATGATTACATTTGAGGAAATGCCAAAATAGATGTTTTGTTCCGCTGCATTTGATGTTTTTAGTAAGCTCTGTTGTTCTGTGTGTGTTTGTTGAGTTAAGTATTTGGAAGATCAGTTCAGTAACCTAATCCAAAGCCAGATCCTGGATAAGCAAGGTAGCTCCGTCGCGATCCGGCTCGGGCGGGATCCGTCCCCGTCGGGTCGGGTCGTGACAAATATATTACTTGTCAGAAAAATTAATTCAATTTTATTTGCATGGCTGAAATAAAATTAGTACTTACATGTCACTGTCAGGTTTAATCAACATGCGACCCTCTATCGCCTGCTCTGTTGTAGCGGGCTGAGGTGGTGTTGTAGCGGGCTGACGTGGTGCTGTAGCGGGCTGAGGTGGTGTTGTAGCGGGCTGAGGTGGTGTTGTAGAGGGCTGAGCAGGTGGTGGGACATATGGCGTATATGTAGGATAGACACCATGATAAGGTGGTGGTGGGAAGTAGGGGTAGAAAGGAGTAGTCTGTGTAAGGTCCGGTGAAGGTAAGTGTGGGTTTGTTGAGTAAAACTATGGGCTAGTGGCTACAGGAGCAGGTAAAGGCGGGCTAGTCTTACTCTGAGTAGCTGGCTGAGATGAAGAGGTGCCCTCAATACGTACAGACCTGTTGGATGAGCTAACAGTAATCTTCTTGCTACACCTACCAAATATATTCTTTATTATTCCTCTTTGACGATCATCACCTGAATCCATCTGCACAAAAATTTAAAAAATATTAGCAATATGAATTACGACAAAAAAAAATAATTTAAAATAGCACAGCAATTAAAATAATGCAAGTACAAAAAATTATAAATATACAATAACGTAGCAATTAAAAAAAATTATTTATTTGTCAAATATCAATTACCTTATGCTGATTCACTAGTTAATTCCCACATATTATGCATATCACTAGCTAATTCCAACACATCAACAACGACATCACTAGATAAGGCCTCCGTTTAATGTGACCAAACATTCTAAGGCGACTCTCTCTAATCTTATCTTTCACTGGAGCTACTCCAATATTTTCATGTATATGCTCATTTCTTTTATAACAAATAATGATGATTACTGCACAATGTTACAAGAGAAAGAAAGAAAGTTACCTGCACAGCAAGCGAGCTCCCCTTAAAATGTCGTAACTGCTGATCCAGTAAGCGAAGTCGAACAAGTTACCTACATAGCAAACGAGAGAAAGCATTAATGTGGAAGCCAGGTCGTCGAGCGTTAATGTGGAAGTTAGGTCATCGAAGTAGCGAAGTCAAACAGCGCAAAAGAGAGAAAGTTACCTGAAGGAGCTAGTCGAACACGATCGAAGGAGCGAAGGATCGGTGCGAATGAGCAAAGGAGCTAAGTCGAACAGCAACACTGTTGAACGACGACCAAGGAGAAAAGTCGAACACCGTTGAAGAAGCAAGTCGAACTACGATGAAGGAGCGAAGTTGAGAGGCATCAGAGCCGTTCGAGCGAAGTCGAACAACGAAGTCAAATAGCCAGCGAATTCGAATAGTGCCGTCAGCGAAGTCGAACAGCAAAGTCGAACAGCCAGGGAGTGAAATCGAACATCTTTTAAGGGGGAGAACGGAGCGAAGTCAAACAACAGCAAAGGGGAGGAAGCACAGAGTGAAAATTAATGAAATAGAGAAATGAGAAGGCAGCCCTAGGGCTCGCCCAATATATGATAATTACCGGCGGCTTTCCGGCGAAAGATCCGACGGTAACTTTACCGGCGCTAAATCCACAGGTATAATTTCGTCGTGTTTAATTTAGTCCGATGCAATAGATGCCAGAACGTTCACCGGTAATTACCGGTGGACTATGCGCCGATATAGTTATAAAACAGGCGCATACAGTGGCGGAGCCAGAAACTTTTTGTAGAGGGGGCACAAATTCCTTAAAAAAAATTCCCTCAACTATTTTGCATCCGGGCTTGGGACCGGCATAGGTAGTTTTAAATTTTTTTAAAAAAAGATTGAATATTAAATATAAGATAGAAAATACTTACAATTTATAACGTCTGGTCTTCATATTTTGAAAAAGATTAACAATTACATCATTTTCAATACAATCCAATATTTCCTTCTCAATATATGTGAGTAAAGTATCATTCATCCACTGATCTCCAATCCTATTTCGCAGTCGAGTTTTAATGATAGCCATTGCAGAAAATACTCTTTCTACTCCTGCTGTTGCAACCGGCAAAACTAAAGCGAGTTTTAATAGCCTGAAAACAAGAGGATATAAAATATCTTTCTTGTTCTGTATCATTGTTTCAGCAAGGTGTCCAATATCTTTTAACAATTAGAACTGTGAATCTGACTGCATATCCATGATATAAGTTTCCAACTGATTGTCCAGAATTTCCAATTCAACATAAGTAAAATCACATGGATAAATATGTGCCATTCGAATTAATCTGTCTTTATTAAATGCACAAAAAGATTTAGATGGATTCAAACAAGCAATAGATAAACGTAACTCAGTATTCGTCTCTGTGAAACGATTATTTAACTCTTGAAGTTGCATATCAATAACTGTGTAGAAAATTTCAACTCTAAAGTGATGTAAATTTGTCATATCTTGAGCTCTACGACGAGGCTGTCCCCGAGCAACCCATCTATCATTCATGTCAGGAATATCTATTTTGTGTTGCTCACAAAAAGAAGTCAGCTTGGTGATGAACTCTTCCCATTTGTAATCTCTCATAACTTGCAATCTTTTTTTACATATTTGAACCAAAGACATGGCATTTACAATGTCTTGTTCTTATTGAATGCATCATCATCCTCATTTCCTCTGCCAACTGCTTTAAATAGATAACAATATAAATAGTAAGTCTTATCTTTGACTATGCTGTATTCTAACCAATTAGAATATTTATCAAACCAAGCAACATTGAATCTTCTATCCTTTGCCCCAAATTTAGTTTTAGGAAATTCATGAATGTGAGGTTGGAATGGACCTCTTTGCAAATACGACCGACGAACTTGATCTTGAATATTAGGAGAAAATTCATTGATAGGAATTCGCAAACCAGGATCTGATGGAAGGTTCTCTAAATCAACTTCTAAATTTTTTGACGATTCAATTTCCGTGCGAATTCTTTTCCGATTTTGCTCATCCTCTTCTTTATTTGTCTCATTTGAACTCTGTGCAACCTTTTTAAAATATTTCTCCATAACGAAAACCTATTTATTATTTCATAATATCAACCGATCAATATCTTTATAAATTATAAGTCCTATGTTTAACACATAAGATCGACATGAAAACTTAACATGCTGAATGCATACTTTGCAGTAGAAGAAACTTAGAAAGCATAAAATTAAACCTACGAGGGAAAAAATTAAGATGAACTCACTGATGAAGAGTAGGCCTAACGAATCCGGAATCCCTAAATAAGGATCGCTGGTCAATTGAGGCTGGCCGTCGAACAAACGGGGCGAATGGGCGGAGCAGTGGCCGTCGAACAAGCCGCCGGCTAGGGAATAGAAGAAACTTAGAAAGCATAAACTTATACCTAAGGGAGAAAATTTTAAGATTACCTCGAGGATGAAGAGTAGGCCAAACGACTTAATCTGGAATCCCTAAATAAGGATTGGTATTGTGATTCGCTGGAAGCTAGCCGTCGAACAAGCCGGGCGAATGGTCGGAGCATTGGCTGGCCGTCGAACAAGCTGGCTAGGATGGCGAATCGGCGGAATCGCGAACAAGCCGGTTAGGGATGCCGGAGGCGGAGGCAAATCGCGAACAAGATGGGAGGCGAATCGCTGGAGTACGCAAGTTTTTATTTTTTTTCTGCTTTGGGCAGGATGGGAGGCGAATCGCTGGAGTACGCAAGCTTTTATTATTTTTTTCTGCTTTGGGCGGGCGAATAAGAAGGGCCTGTAGAGAAATTTAATTAACGAGGGGGGCACGTGCCCCCGTTGGCCCCCCCCCCCCCCCCCCCCTCAATCCCGCCCACTGGGCGCATAGCCGGCATTCTCCACTGGTAAGTTTAGTTTGCGGTGGTTCGTGTTCCACCGATACCTACGTCGCCATTTTCGGTGACCAGTTGTCCACCGAAAAAATCTGACGGTAATAGGGCATTTTTCTGTAGTGGTTTAAGTTGTTGGTTACTAATAAAGCAATTTGTAAATTTATATAAGTTGGTTATTTTTATTCATTTCATTCAAATGTGTGTGTTCGTGCGTGTGCGTGTGCGTGTGCGTTTGTGCGTGTGCGTGCGCGTGTGCGTGCGTGTGGGTGCGTGTGCGTGCATGTGCGCTTGCGTGGCGTGCGTGCGTGCGTGTGATTCTGAGGAGTTTTATTATTGGAGGAAGATATGTGTATTGAATCCAATGAAAGCTAAAATGTCATAAATATTTGAATATCTAATGTGCTAAGCATTAGAGAGTCATAAATGCTTGTTTTCTAATATGTTAGCATTGGGAATCATAAAGGCCTAAATTCTGATATATGTTATGTTTGACAGCATAAATGCTTGATTATTTTACACTCTGATATATGAATTACTTGTTTATTTACTTTTATTACATAATTTATTTAATGTATGGTATATGTTAGCTCTACTCTATTCAATACAATAGCCTAATAATAACTAACCCATTCTGCTTACATGTTATATTGGGTTGGGTTGTGATGTTATGTTTATTAAGACTACGTACACTTGTATTAAGTGATTTATTTTTGGGTAATTGATGATGAGCCAACTCTAGAGCTTACCTTAGAGGACTTGGATAATAAGATCTATAAAGAGGGTGCAATATCAGTTATTGAAAAACAAAACATATCATCGACTAGACAAAGATATTATAAGTTGATAATTAAATATAATATCATTTGGATAAAATAAAAAAAAATGAAGTCGTATTTTATATTTTTATTTGTTGATGAAGGTGGCTAATAATAAAGAAAATGGAGATGACATAATGGGATTCAATGATTTGGATGCATTTGAGATGAAAAGTTTTTGTGAATCAAGATTTGAAGACTCAACTTATAAGAATAACTTTCATAAGAAATTTTGATTTTATATTTCCATTTATGATTACGAAGAGATTAATTACTTATAAAATAAATATATTTAATTTTAAAATTACTTAATTTATTTATTTTATATTTTTATGCCTCATATTATTATTCTATCAAATTTTTTATTTATATATTTGCAAATGATTACATCATTATTACGTACATTATATAATATTTGAATATAATTACTATTTACTATGTCACAGTTTATCTCCGATGAAATCATCAAAACGCTAAGCAAAACCTTTTCTTTTTATGAAATATAAAAATAGTATATAAATACTCTCTCTCCGAATCAAAATTGAGAGAGGAATTGCTCTCGCAAGAGAAAGAGAGATGCCCGGAGAGAGATCCCCTTGAGAAGCTTCTCCGTTCACCAATACCCCGCCTTTCTTCTACGCACGACTTCATCTCCGTCTTCTAGAGCATCTTTGTTCTTCCTGGATTTTACTAGCCGTACTTGTTCAGGAGAAACGAATAAGGTAGATAGATAGGCAGAGAAAAGGAGTGTATAGCAAGATGAGGGCAGCGTTGAGCACGATCCAAACAGACGCTGACGGATGAGGCGGCGGCGTTACTCAGCCAGGCCATCGGTGAAGCGGCACGACGTCGACATGGACAAACCACTCCACTACACGTGGCAGCCTCCTGCTTTCTTGCCCCTCCGGGCATCCTCCGTGAGGCCTGCGTTCGCTCCCACCCCCACTCCTCCCACCGCCTCCAATGCCGCGCACTCGATCTATGCTTCTCCGTCGCACTCGACCCCTCCCTTCCTCTCTTCCGAGCAACACTGAGTCCTCCTCTTCTTCCGTTACAGAGCCGCCCATCTCCAACGCTCTGTTGGCGGCTTTGAAGCGCGCGCAGGCCCACCAGCGCCGCGGCTGCCCTGAGCAGCAGCAGCAGCCTCTCCTCGCCGTTAAGGTTGAGCTAGACCAGCTCGTCCTCTCAATCCTTGACGACCCGTCTGTTAGCCGCGTCATGCGAGAGGCATCCTTCTCATCTCCTTCCGTCAAGGCCAGCATCGAGCAATCCCTATCCTCGCCTTCGAATACCTCGATCTCCCAAATCGCATTCTTTTTGCCTTCCCATTCCTCGTCGACCAACGGAACAAACCCGTATAGCAATCCTCAGTTTCACGACCGTCCGGATGAGGTCAAGCGCGTGCTTGAAATCATGGCTCGCGGCCAAAGACGCAACCCTGTTCTTGTCGGCGATTCCGATCCCCGGCCGATTCTAAGAGACGTACTCCGCCGGATCGAATCCGGGGCTGACCCACTCGTCCCGGCGTCGCTCCGCGGCGCGCAAGTTTTCTCCTTGGAAAAGGATTTCGCTGTGCAGTCACGGATTCTTGCCAGGATTAGAGAATTGGGGGCCTCGATTGAAAGCAGGGCTGAAGAGGTCAGCGTTGTGCTTGACCTTGGGGATTTAAAATACCTGGTTGAAGGAGCTGGTTCGGCGCAGCACCATCAGCCTATTGTAGCCTCAGAGACTGTCCGGTCGGCGGTGGTGGAGATGACGAACCTCTTAAATCGGTTCAACAACGGCAGCAGCCAGCGTATTTGGCTCGTAGGCTTGGCGACTTGCGCCACCTATCTCCGATGCCAGGTTTACCATCCCGTAGTGGAAGACAATTGATCTCCAAGCCGCTCCCATCGCCCCAAGATCACCGCTTCCCCATTTGTTCCCACGGTGTGTGTGTTTGTTTGTTGTTTCCAAAACGCCATAAGTCAAAGAAGTTCTTGTTCGGTTATTCCTAGAAATAACCTCAGCGCATATTTAACGTTTTGTTTTTAGTCTTCTTTGTATTGATTTGATATTCGTGAAGTTCAATTTTGTTCGAGCGACCAAACGCTAACATTTGGCATTTATAGGCTTGAAGCTAATGGAATTCTTGCCACTTCTAAGGAGACTCTGCCTCCCCTGAGGAGTTTCCCAGCTGCCACCCATGCTGTTAGTGCTGCTCCTCGAAGATCTGCGCCATCTCTTGACAGAAGCGATTCCTCCCAAAAACCTTCCTTGTGCTCTCTCTGCATGGAGGACTACGAGCGCGAACTCGCGAAGCTTGTTGCAACGGAGTTTGAAAGATCATCATCCGCGACGAAGGAAAAATCTGGAAATCCACTGCCTTCTTGGCTGCGGATTGCAAAAGAACAAGAGCATTCCCAGGTCAGCATTTTTTATTCATAGATGTTCTGCAAGGATCTCCTCAGTATCCACATCTTATTATCTGATACCAACATTCTTACAGCCCAAAAAACAAGAGATCAAATGGAAGCAAAGGAGTGTAGAACTACTAAAGAGATGGCAGGAGAGCTGCTTAGAGCTCCACCACCCACACTCGACTGTTCCGATTGATAGCAGAAAACCGACAGCTTTATCAGTTTCCCCATCATTGCCCCCAACACCAAAATTGAGTCTGCAAATAAGCTCTTTGAAACGAGCAGCTAGCACCTGATAGCCCGGTGAAGACTGATCTTATTCTCGGTCAATCAAAACCTTCCTCCACCACTGTGGTAAAACTTCACAAAGATCGTGTGAAGGAGTCAGCTTGTTGCCAGCAGGATAAGCCTGATCCCTGCTTTTCAGAAGTAGACTCCTTCAAACGGCTTTTCCATGGACTGACTGAAAGAGTTGGATGGCAGACTGAAGCAGCCTCAGCCATAGCCGCGGCTGTCGTTCAATGCAAGTCTGGCCATCGTAAGCTGAAATCCATTGGTTCAAAGGGAGCAATATGGTTGCTTTTTGATGGTTCTGATAGAGTTGGAAAGCTGAAGATGGCTGCAGCTCTCTCAGAGCTAATATTCATCACAACCCCAATCACTGTTCGACTTGGAGCATCGCCTATTAACAAGAATTACGCGAACTCTGATACAGTTCTTCGTGGCAAGACTTCCATGGATCGAGTTGCAGATGCTCTTTCTCGAAACCCCTTCTCATTGATTGTTATCGAGGGCATCAACAGTGCTAACAATATTGATAAGAACACACTTAAGAGCGCAATGAAGATAGGTCGACTTCTCGATTCCCATGGCCGGGAGATCAGTTTGCAAAATGCCATCTTTATCCTCCTCACTGATGACCCCTCGCCTGGTCCTAACGAGGAGAAGATTTTAGAGTCCGCAAGAAGTGAATGGCTGTTGGAGTTTGCAATTCTGGAGAGCGTAGGTAAGCGTCAACCTGATTGGCTCTGCAAAGATGAACGATCAATAAAGAGATCGAGGGAATCACCACCACCAAGCCTATCCCTTGACTTGAACCTAGCAATTGGTACTGAGGATGATGAGAATGAAGATCCGGCCGAATGTTCCGGCAATTCTAGCGATCTCACGGTGGAGCACGAGCAGGAGAAGGAAAATAAACGGCTGGGGATTAAAAAACTGGCTGAAACAAAAGCTCCACTACCATCTTGGGCGGCTACCGAGCTGCCTTTGCTGGTTGATGAGATGGTTTTGTTCCAGCCAATGATTTCACTTCGGTAAAGAGAAAGGTTACAGATTTCATAAGATCAAAATTCAAAGAAATTATCTGCCATGAGCATTCGATTAGGATAGAGGAGGATGCGCTTGACAAGATCATTCTTTCGTTCGATGCAATGGGCTGGAAGGATGGCTGAGATGATGCTAGTTCCAGGTATCATCAGCTCAAGACTCGCCTCAAAGCTACAGCTGAGCCTGTGACTGTTCAGCTCATAGCAAAGAAAGTCAATCACGTCGTCAGTAGAGAGTTACTGCCGGCGGTGGTCAGCGCCGGCAGCATCAAAGTCAGCGGTTTGTAGGGGGTCGATAGGTATATTAAAGATTTGTAAATAGAGCACACACACTTTGCTTGGTTCGTACCATTCAGGAGGCTCACGTCAAGAAGGGTTGAAACCGCCCAGAAGATGTAAAGCCTGAGGGATCTAATTTGACTTGTGTAGCTTCTTTAAATTCGAGATCGTGCGTCATTTAATGTTCAGAGGAATTATTTTATTAACAGATAAAGTTTCCCTGCGTCTATTTCTCTATCCTTTTGGTAAGGCTGATTGGATTTCGCAAGATTATGATGTGTGGATTGCAGGTGTGGTGGATAAATCCACTAAACAAATGAGTGGGGGGGGGGGGTTTGATTAGTCTATGATTTTATATCCATTGGATGGTCGGTTTGCAAGAAAAGCTCACTCGAATGGCTAAGATCTCAGCTTGCTAATGATTTTCGAATTCATGAAGCTTTAATATTCTATTTGATTTTTACAGGGCACATGACAGTACTATCTTGCTTAGATGAATCTGTTATATATATATATATATATATATATATATATATATATTATATATATATATATATATATATATATATATATATATATATATATATATATATATTTGTTGCGTCCAGGAGTATTCGCGGCGGTAGAGAAATATCATATTTAACGTCTTAGCATTGTACGAAAATCCGGCACGCAATCAGATAAGGAGAGAGGGTCTAGCATTTATGAGACACCAAGATTTTTACGTGGAAAACCCCTGAAAAAGGGGGAAAAACCACGGGGCCTAGCCCAGTTTGAATGAATCCACTAGTCTTGCAGTCGATTACAAATGGGGCCCTTCCTTGGTGGAAGGTCTTAGCTTGATGTATATCTTATGGAGTACATTACATGATGTAAATACAAAGAATTACTATTGACAAGTCCGCTTTGTTAGAAGGACTGCAGTCGGCGGGCGACGTAGGTCAGGAGGACCGTAGTCAGCTGGCGACGAAGGGCTGTAGTCGGCGGGCGACGTAAGTCAGGAGGACCGTAGTCGGCGGGCGACAGAGGTCGAAAAGACTGTAGTCGGCGGACAACATAAGTCATGAGGACCGTATTCAACGGGCGATGGATGTCGGAAAGACTGTAGTCGGCGGGCGGCGTAAGTCAGGAGAACCGTAGTCGGCTGGCAACGAAGGGCTGTAGTCGGCGGGCGACGTAAGTCAGGAGGACCGTAGTCGGCGGGCGACAGAGGTCGAAAAGACTGTAGTCGGCGGACAACATAAGTCATGAGGACCGTATTCAACGGGCGATGGATGTCGGAAAGACTATAGTCGACGGGCGGCGTAAGTCAGGAGAACCGTAGTCGGCTGGCGACGAAGGGCTGTAGTCGGCGGGCGACGTAAGTCAGGAGGACCGTAGTCGGCGGGCGACAGAGGTCGAAAAGACTGTAGTCGGCGGACAACATAAGTCATGAGGACCGTATTCAACGGGCTATGGATGTCGGAAAGACTGTAGTCGGCGGGCGACGTAAGTCAGGAGAACCGTAGTCGGCTGGCGACGGAGGTCGGAAGGACTGTAGTATGACGACGAAGATCAGTAGGACAACGTCAGGTAGAAGTCCATCAATGGAAAGAAATACATCTTCGCATAGATGTCCAGCAAAGTCTGATAACTGGTAGAAGTCCGGCATCGGGTAGAAACTTGGCGAAGAGTGAAGGTCCGACGTCGGGTAGAAGTCCGACATCTTTGGTGGCAGAGGAGAACTCCAGCTTCACTTGGGCGGAGTTTCTGCATCAGGAGGGGACTCTGTTGTTAATTGGGAAGGATTTCAGCATCACGTGGAAGTTGTGTAGAATTCCTGCGTTTCCTAAAAATCCGGCAGAGTTCCGGCGTCTTCAGGCGGCAGGAAGAGCTCCGGCGGTGGTCGAGGAGGTGAGGAATCTCCTTTTCCCCTTTCTCCTCTTCTTCTTCTCTCTCTTCACTTGAGTCTCTTGGTGTAGAATGAAGGCTCTATTTATAGTTTTTCTGGAGTGGCATAGCCCGTAAATAGGCGTGAGATCAAGGGCGAACAGGGAGTGGTTTGAATGGACGGTCGATATCGAATCTTTTGATCATGCACCGTTCATTGGACATTTGATGGCCTTAATGATGTCGGAATTCGATGATCTTGGGCTCGTTGGATTCGTCTCGTCGAGCCGATCGATTCGAGTATAAGTTCGTCAAAATCAGAGACCGTTTGGTAACTCAAATTGCGGTTTGAACCTTCCAACAGTGCTTCGAACCTTTGATTTGGACTCATTTGGGCTCGGATTTGGTTGATCTTGGTGTCGTTGGGTTTGTATTTCCGAGACGCTCAGTTTGACTGTAAGCTCGCTGAAATCGGAGTTCATATGCTCCCGAAATTAATTTTTGAAGTTTCCAACTAGGTTTTGCCTCGAGATTCGTGCCCGATCAAGATAATTTTGAGATGACGTATCAGTTGCCCCCCTATTTTCGGACGTCGAAGCTCCAGGAGTCCGAAAATACTTGTTCTGAATTTTACACTGGCTGAATCGCAAAAATTTGCGTTCCAAAAATAGAACACTTGTACAAACTTCACCATAGAGGCCCGTTGAGTTCCGAAAGTGTCAAAATTGAGTCCGGAATGTCGAAAAACGTGTCCGGAGACCCAAAAAACGTCCGAATCGGACCGTCCGGCCCAAAAATCGGGCCCGGAAACGCGTAGGCGGCCGAACCGGCCGGACGGCCGGCTGGCCGCCGCCCGCCGTCGCTCGCCGGCGGCGGCATCCGCGAACCGCGCGGCGCGGAAGGAACCGCGCGAACCGCGCGGTCTTTGGCCGCGCGCTGTTCCGCGCGCGGAACAGATCCGCAGTCGCGGATCGCTGGCGCCCGCGTGCCGCGGGCTGCCGTGGCCGCGCGCGTGTGCCTCGGCTGGCCAGCCGTGATCCGGCCGCGCTGGCCGCGGATCCGTGACCTGGCCGCGCGAAACGGTGCGGCCGGTTGGCCGCACCGCCAATGTGGCCCCACAAGCGCGAAATTTGTCCTTTTTTGTCATTTTGGGTCCAAAAAATTCCGAAAAAATTCCAAAAAATTCTGAAAAAATTCAGAAAAATTAAGAAAATTTGAAATTGCTAAAAACTGCCCTCTTCTTTCTCAAAAACTTATAAATAGGCTTCCAAAATCTTTAGGAAACTTGCACCTTCTCCTCTCTCTCCCTCTGGCTCTCTGGCATTGAGGCTACCGCTATTTGCGAGTGGGAAATATCCCCAGCTCGAATTAGCGCTCCCTCTCTGGTGCAGGAGTTACGGGATTTCTTCCTCTCCCTCTGGCTCTCTGACATTGAGGCTACCGCTGTTTTGTGCGTGGGAAATGTCCCTAGCTTGAATTAGCGCTCCCTCTCTGGTGCAGGAGTTACGGGATTTCTTCCTCTCCCTCTGGCTCTCTGACATTGAGGCTACCGCTGTTTTGCGCGTGGGAAATGTCCCTAGCTCGAATTAGCGCTCCCTCTCTGGTGCAGGAGTTTACGGGATCTCTTTTCCATTTTGCTGGCAATGGACGATCGAGTTGAAGCCCGTTAGTAGTCAACGATCGAGTGTGGAGCCAAAGGGGAGAGTTCGAGAATGCGTTGCAAATAGCATTCAAGCGAGAAGCCGATGGCGAGTAGCAGTCTGCCGACGAGGAGAAGTCCGACGACAAGAAGAAGTCCGACATCGGGTAGAAGTACGGCCTTGGGCAGAAGACCGACGAAAGTTCGTCGACGAGCAGAAGTCCGATGTCGGGTAGAAGTCCGCTAACGAGCAGAAATCCGACGATAAGGAGAAGTTCAACATCGGGTAGAAGACCGACGAGAATTCATCGACGAGTAGGAGTCTGACGACGAGTAGAAATCCGCTGACGAGAAGAAGTCTGACGTCGGGTAGAAGTTCAACGTCGGGTAGAAGACCGACGAGAATTCATCGACGAGCAGGAGTCTGACAACGAATAGAAGTCCGCTGACGAGCAGAAGTCCGACGAAAAGGAGAAGTCCTTCGTCGGGTAGAAGACCGACGACGAGTAGGAGTCTGCTGACGAGCAGAAGTTCGATGTCGGGTAGAAGTTCAACGTCGGGTAGAAGACCGACGAAGATTCGTCGACGAGCAGAAGTCTAACGACGAGTAGAAGTCCGCTGACGAGCAGAAGTCCGACGACGAGTAGGAGTCCGCTGACGAGCAGAAGTCCGACGACGAGTAGGAGTCCGCTGACGAGCAGAAGTCCGATGTCGGGTAAGAGTCCGCTAACGAGCAGAAATCTGACGACAGGGAGAAGTACGACGTCGGGTAGGAGTCCAACGTCGGGTAGAAGACCGACGAGAATTCGTCGACGAGAAGGAGTCTGACGACGAGCAGAAGTCCGACGAAAAGGAGAAGTCCTTCGTCGGGTAGAAGTTCAACGTCGGGTAGAAGACCGACGAGAATTCATCGACGAGCAGGAGTCTGACGACGAGTAGAAGTCCGCTGTCGAGCAAAAGTCCGACGTCGGGTATTAGTCCGTTGAAATTCCTGCAAGGCAAAAGTTCAGCGACAAGAGGAAATTCAACATCGGGTAGAAATTTAACTTTGTGGAGAAGTTAAATGAAAGTCCCTTGACGACATTCTGGAGACGTTAACCAAGGATGTTAGACCTATCCGAGGTTGTATGTTAGAACATTTGTTTGATGACATTAACCTGTGTGGAAAAGGTCGAGAGAATCCACCAAGGATGTGAGACATTTCCAAGGTTGTATGCCGGAGCCCTGCTCGACGACGTTAACCTGTCTGGAAGAGGTCGGGAGAATCCACCAAGGATGTAGGACCTTTCCGAGGTTGTATGTCGGAGCCTTTGCTCGACGACGTTAACCTGTGTGGAAGAGGTCGGGAGAATCCACCAAGGATATAGGACCTTTCCGAGGTTGTATGTCGGAGCCTTTGCTCGACGACGTTAACCTGTGTGTAAGAGGCCGAGAGAATCCACCAAGGATGTGAGACCTTTCCGAGGTTGTATGTCGGAGCCTTTGCTCGACGACGTTAACCTGTGTGGAAGAGGTCGAATCGGATCCCCCTGGGATCAATTTTACCTTGATTGGGAGGGGGCGAATACCGCGTGTATCCCGAATCAAAGGTGAAGGATGATCTATTTTTAGACCGTTACTGCCTTTTTGAGGTCGAGGTTAAGACCTTGCTCGAGGAGTAGAAGTCCAACAATGGACTGTATAAAGCTTGTAATTGATTTGAAGTATCCTTGCATTTGCTCGGATATTCCTGAAATATCAACTTGATGTTGAAGGTATTTGAGGATCTATTTGACCATGGTTTGAGTCAAAGTTGCCCCCCAGTCCGCATCTGCTTCTTATGATATTGATGCTATGTGTGATCTTTTGAGATTGGAGCAAAAGTTGCCCCCCAGTCGGGAACCACGTTTCCCACAGACGGCGCCAAACTGTTGCGTCCAGGAGTATTCGCGGCGGTAGAGAAATATCATATTTAACGTCTTAGCATTGTACGAAAATCCGGCACGCAATCAGATAAGGAGAGAGGGTCTAGCATTTATGAGACACCAAGATTTTTACGTGGAAAACCCCTGAGAAAGGGGGAAAAACCACGGGGCCTAGCCCAGTTTGAATGAATCCACTAGTCTTGCAGTCGATTACAAATGGGGCCCTTCCTTGGTGGAAGGTCTTAGCTTGATGTATATCTTATGGAGTACATTACATGATGTAAATACAAAGAATTACTATTGACAAGTCCGCTTTGTTAGAAGGACTGCAGTCGGCGGGCGACGTAGGTCAGGAGGACCGTAGTCAGCTGGCGACGAAGGGCTGTAGTCGGCGGGCGACGTAAGTCAGGAGGACCGTAGTCGGCAGGCGACAGAGGTCGAAAAGACTGTAGTCGGCGGACAACATAAGTCATGAGGACCGTATTCAACGGGCGATGGATGTCGGAAAGACTGTAGTCGGCGGGCGGCGTAAGTCAGGAGAACCGTAGTCGGCTGGCGACGAAGGGCTGTAGTCGGCGGGCGACGTAAGTCAGGAGGACCGTAGTCGGCGGGCGACAGAGGTCGAAAAGACTGTAGTCGGCGGACAACATAAGTCATGAGGACCGTATTCAACGGGCGATGGATGTCGGAAAGACTATAGTTGGCGGGCGGCGTAAGTCAGGAGAACCGTAGTCGGCTGGCGACGAAGGGCTGTAGTCGGCGGGCGACGTAAGTCAGGAGGACCGTAGTCGGCGGGCGACAGAGGTCGAAAAGACTGTAGTCGGCGGACAACATAAGTCATGAGGACCGTATTCAACGGGCTATGGATGTCGGAAAGACTGTAGTCGGCGGGCGACGTAAGTCAGGAGAACCGTAGTCGGCTGGCGACGGAGGTCGGAAGGACTGTAGTATGACGACGAAGATCAGTAGGACAACGTCAGGTAGAAGTCCATCAATGGAAAGAAATACATCTTCGCATAGATGTCCAGCAAAGTCTGATAACTGGTAGAAGTCCGGCATCGGGTAGAAACTTGGCGAAGAGTGAAGGTCCGACGTCGGGTAGAAGTCCGACATCTTTTGTGGCAGAGGAGAACTCCAGCTTCACTTGGGCGGAGTTTCTGCATCAGGAGGGGACTCTGTTGTTAATTGGGAAGGATTTCAGCATCACGTGGAAGTTGTGCAGAATTTCTGCGTTTCCTAAAAATCCGGCAGAGTTCCGGCGTCTTCATGCGGCAGGAAGAGCTCCGGCGGTGGTCGAGGATGTGAGGAATCTCCTTTTCCCCTTTCTCCTCTTCTTCTTCTCTCTCTTCACTTGAGTCTCTTGGTGTAGAATGAGGGCTCTATTTATAGTTTTTCTGGAGTGGCATAGCCCGTAAATAGGCGTGAGATCAAGGGCGAACAGGGAGTGGTTTGAATGGACGGTCGATATCGAATCTTTTGATCATGCACCGTTCATTGGACATTTGATGGCCTTAATGATGTCGGAATTCGATGATCTTGGGCTCATTGGATTCGTCTCGTCGAGCCGATCGATTCGAGTATAAGTTCGTCAAAATCAGAGACCGTTTGGTAACTCAAATTGCGGTTTGAACCTTCCAACAGTGCTTCGAACCTTTGATTTGGACTCATTTGGGCTCGGATTTGGTTGATCTTGGTGTCGTTGGGTTTGTATTTCCGAGACGCTCAGTTTGACTGTAAGCTCGCTGAAATCGGAGTTCATATGCTCCCGAAATTAATTTTTGAAGTTTCCAACTAGGTTTTGCCTCGAGATTCGTGCCCGATCAAGATAATTTTGAGATGACGTATCAATATTATTTTTTTTTTTGTCGTTGTGGTAAATAATGGGAATATATGCCCCATTTTCATATAATGAAGAAAAATATATTTTATAAATTTTGCATATCAAATAAATATATGTTTTTTTATTCAGATAATCCCAAAATTTATAATCAAACTCATCTTAGTCATATCTAATAAATGTATATTTGATAAATTTTGCATCAAGTTTACTCGTAGATCCTACATCAACATGAACATAGGATGAATAATAAAAAACTTTGAGGAGAGATAAACTTACCTTCTTTCCACTCCAGGCTTTCTCAAGTAACGCCTCATTCAAAGAAACTGGAGGATCACAACTGATCAGATAAACTTATACAATATTCATTGTCATTGCCCAAAATTGCTTAGGTAGACCATTATGTAAATTCTTGCTCCTAGCACGCTTAGTGATAGTTCTATTCATGCACTCTATAAAATATTTTATTGTAGTGTTCTTGTGACAGTGAACTCATGCCTATTAATTCCATTCAAAGCATAATACTCCTTGAACATCTTATCACGATACTCGTCATCATTATCTAATCTAAGACACTTGAGCGTCAATCCCGTCTCATTCTTAACCATAGCCCCCCACTTTTTAAAAAGATCAAGTACATCTGGCTTTTATTTTAAGAAGTACACCTATACATTTCTACTGTGATCATCAATAAAAATAACAAAATATAATGATCCTCCTATAGAGCAGGACCCTATACATTAATATACACTAACTCTAGGTTCTTTGACTTGACATTTGAACCAGTATTTAAAAAACCCAACCTATGTTGCTTGTCATATACACAATATTTACAAAAATCTAAATTTATAAAATTTAAATAAGGAAGCTTTCCTCTAGTAAGAAGTGAATGCATACATTTCATACTCATATGGCCAAGCCTTCAATGCTAAAGACCTCTATCAAATGAATATAACTATGATAAAATCATTCATTACTAACGAATTTTCTGTGGTTTTCTAACGAAATACGATAAAATATTTCTGATTATTGTTCTAGCAGCTTTTCTAGCATATTTGTTTTCGGCGGATTTTTTGGGAGGAATTATTTTAAATATTTTTTATTATTTAAATTGTTTTTATTTTAAATTTTTTTAATTTAATAGTAATTTAAATAGTTTATTTTAATTCATTATTAATTTATTATTTCCTTTTAATTAATTATTATTTTTAATATTTTATTTTACTTAATTACTATTTTAATATTAATTTAATATTTTGTATAATTCTAATTTAAATATAAAAAAGTAATAAATAAAATATATTTTGAACTACATTGGAGTAGTTAGGTGCGGGAAGTTAAAACAGAGTAGAGTTCAAATCTCACCCCTGTCATGTGGGCGCGCAATGTTAGGGCATGAGAAGTGGGTTGGATAAGGCTGGGCAGGGTCGGGTAGGGCGGGGCCGGTCAAGCAACTTCATGAGTGTAGGGTTCGTGGGCATATATTTGTTTGGTGACTACTTGTTTTTGCCTGCAGATATCATCTGCATTTGTCTTTAAATAGATTACACCAACCATTATTGCTTGTGGATAGACTATTGTGTATTCATTTGCAAATTAACCAACCTCGATGATAAGGAAGCTATTTCGTTCACAATTGTCTTACTTCACTAGTAGACGCATCACATTATTGTGTATGGTTGCTAACAAATCATCATATTTATAACATGACTCTCATTGTCGATATCTAGATGATTCATCATATATGTTATAGGTTATTCCTTGCTTTGTCTAATGATTCTTAATATGAGTGATAACACTATCATTATTGCTAGTTGACATTTATACTTTGATTGATATAACCACTATAACATTCATTAGAGATCTCATGTTGTGATTTATAAGCAATTTATGTTTGAATTTCTTTGTCTGCCATAAATTCCTTGTTCTTCCATTAACTTTCATTTGGGTGATTATGACCATTCATCATTTACGATATCAATGTAATTGTATATTTGTCATTTTAAGATCAAGGTCACTGTTTAGTAGGCTTTGTCATGTTCCTGCTTATTTGTTCAATTTATATTCCTTGTAGTTAGTTGAAAATCATGTTCATAAGTCTTCTATAATTGTTCAATTTGGTCCCCTGTTTACTAAAAAATTGTCATCATAAATCTTCAATTCCACCACACTAGAGAAAGACATATATGAGTTTTCGGGTACTAGTTTAAAATGAACAGTTGTTTATATGTAGGCATTGAGGTGTCTACTGGTATTTATATTCATCCCACCACGCTAAAGAAAAGCTTGTAAATGGCCTACCCGCGTCATCGTAGGCTTTGCACTGGTTTCCCTTCTCATCATGCTTGAGAAAAGCGTGTATGTATGGTGGTTTGAGTTTTATAATGTTATACCTACGCGCATACTGATGACGATGGGGTAATGACGATGATGAAATGCAAAAAAAAAAAATTCCCTTTTTTTATTCTTCTCCTTTTTTTTAATATATATATATATATATATATAATGATTAATTATTTACTTACTAATAATAATACAGTAGTGATAATAATAATAATAATAATAACCTCACTAATATTAAAACATGAAAATATTAAGATTTGCTTAATACCTTGTTGTTGGGCTTCTGAAGTAGGGAAGTGGGCTTTTATATGTGGGTTGGAATCGGGTAGGAGGGCTGATGGGAGATTGGGCTGAGTCAGGAGGCGGGAGGAAGGCCTTCGGCTAGGGTTTTAGATGGTCATGGCCTCATGGGTGAAAAAAAGGAGAAAGAGGGCTTACGGCAAGGAGTCATGAATCGGCACTGGAGGAGGAGCTCAAAAGAGTGAAGGGTTAGGAAGCTCTAGCATCAGTGTGAGGTAGGGGACGTCCGTATGCAGCTTGTGGAGCTAGGATGGCAAGAGCTGGAGGATTAGTGTGCGGCAGATGGAAGGACTTCGGTTAATTGAGTGGTTCGCTTGAGGATTCAGAGCTGGAGAAGCAGTGGTCAATCGAGAGGAAGTGTCGACGATAATGTGGATTTTATCTTGGGGTTTATCGCTTCATCATAGTGTAAAGGCATCGATTGGCTTGCGAGAGGAAGAAGCCGCGTGTAGGAGGTGGAAGCTGGGCTTGTATACGTGAAAGATGCGAATAACAATTCCTCATCTTCATTTTATTAGCGCGAGCAGTCAGTGAGATAGGGAGGAAGTCAAGTACGTGAGGGATGGGTGACTGGATTCGGCGATAATGTAGTTGGCGACAGGATTTTTTGCAGGATTTAAGCATGGCTCGTTGCCTAGAGCAACCTGAGTCATCATTAGTTTTGGCTAAGCTTTGTATTTTTGACCATTTGGGTGTTTGTTCTTTTAATTCTTTTTGAGTCTTGGGTTCTCTTTTTATTGTTGAGAATCTAGACTACAGTTTCTTTCTTACTTTTCACTTGTAACTTCTTTTTATCAATGATACAGGCTATGCCCAAAAATTTCCCAAAAAAAAAACCAAAGAGAGAAAGGAAATCTTAAGATTTGGATGTTCTAGAGTGATTTTCCTCTGTCGATGCTATTGAGAGATTTTGTTTATCTTGCTATAAGGAACATTTACATTATTTCTGATTTTAAGGATTTTTTGTTTTTAATATTTTTTTCGATCAAATTTATATTTTTGTTACTAAAAAATGAGAATAATTTTGTATTGGTAAAATTTTTATCGCGTAACTTTTCATATGTTGTAGAGATTGAGATTATAAATATTTTTAGTATTTATTAGAAATTTTTCACTAAATGATTTTGAAAATATAGTAATTTTTTGTCTTTTTAGGAATTTATTTTGACATCTAAAAATAGTGATTTAGTTTAGCTAAAGTTTTAAAATATTATTTTATGCAATATATAATAATTTGATTAAATTCTGAAAATATAAATTTTGCTTAATATGATTTGTGTTATATACCATTATAACATTTTGATACTTTCTAAATTAAGCTCAATTATATTTTATTTACTACAATGAATTAAAAATGAATATAGAAAAGTGATTATTATAATAGCTGGTCGTTATTACTGTTATAGTAATGTAATAACAATGTGTGTAAAAGACAAGTAAAGACTGATTGATCCGTTAGAGACTAATTGACCCGTATATGATGGTGGGTCGAAATGCATTCCTTTAAATATTATATATTGGTGTTATCCTCTACTGATTCACGTAATACACTGATTAGGAGTTATAAGGAGATGATTGTTGTGCTAACTGGCAAAAAGTGACAACTTTATTTATTGAGCCAACGATTTATTGATATTGACATCGATATTGAAAAATACCGTAATAGCTAGAATTTTTACTTGTTTAGTGTGACTATTGAAATGAATATTATTGAGGCATTATTCATATTACTGTACATATTTATTATTAATAATGCTACTGATTTATTGATAAAAAAATATGACGTATTTATTGAGTTCGTGATATACATGATATATTGAGCATGTGATTAAGATATTAATTTAATATTGATATAGAATAACTAGATAAAATGTGTACATTCCTATATGATTTTACTATATTGATTTGATTTTAATAGTCTTTAATGTTATTTTGATTTGATATTTTATTCGATTTCTATACTAATTGGTATTACGGATATTATAATTGTATTATAGATTTGGCACTCATACTGGTTTATTGTTTTAATGGCTTCCGTACTGTAGTATTTTATTGTTTATAGATTATACTATTAATGTATGTAAATTTTATTATTTTTGTACCGATTCAATGATCACATGAATGCTACTGCTATGATTTGATCCGTGATATGCATATTGCTTCTTTATCTTGATTTGAATTCAGTTGTAGATTTTAGTGATCTATTAAGCTTTTTATCTTATTATATATAGTTAAATGATTTTAAGACATGATAGATGATTAGAAGTGTGAGGCTGGTCAGGATTCTTCATATTCTATTTCTTTTTGTTTTGATTATTCATTTATACTCAGGACAAAGTAGTTATGACATGATTGTTAGGGCTGTCAATATTTTACACGACCCGAAAACCCAACCTGAACCCGACCCGTGAAATTCGGGTTCGGGTCAACCCGAACCCGAAACGGGTTGGGTTCAAGTTCTATTTTTTGACCCGTATACCATTTCGGGTCGGGTTCGGGTCAACCCGGGTAACCCAAAAATGACCCATTTCAACCCGTTTTTGTATTTACAATTTTACCCTCAGGGCATTTAACTAGCCCCTAATATCGAGAACCGAGTACATTCGTTACTTCGCCGTTCATGACTTTGTCTCTTCGAGCGAGGAAACCCTAAGCTAGGGCTGGTCGATTTCGCTGAGATTTCCTCCTCTGCTAGTATGCTGGACTGCGGCTCTTTGATTCTTCGTCAATCGTTAGCTACTTCGCCCGGTTTGATTTTTTGGTTAACTTTCTTTCTGTTATCTTTGACGTCAAGTAATGAGTGTTGCAATTTTTTGTTGATTTTTGTTAATGAGGCACTGCTATTGCTAGAGAGTAGAGACTACAGTGGTTTTTTATGAGTTATTTGCTTCTTCGATTCTTCCTTCCAATTTGAAGTTGCGGTGGCTTTGCAATAACGATTAGGGCTTGAACATATTTTTTTTAACAGTTGGCTTGGCTTAGGATTTGCACAGATTTTCAATTTTCATCTTAAGATGCAGTTATTTAGTTAGCAGTTGGCTTGGCTTAGGGTTTGCACAGATTTTTGTTGAAAGTTGAAACTCGGCTTAGGGTTTTAAAAATTGAAGATCCGACTTTTTGTTAGCAGTTGGCTTGGCTTTCATTTAATCTGCTTGGCTGCTTCACTGCTTGCCGACTTAGTGACTTGTTGAGTTGTTGTGCACTTGTGCCTTGTGGGTTGTCGACCTTGTGGAATTCTTTTTTTCCTGACATTCCTATTGGTTGTTGCCGGTTGGAAGTGGGCTATATCCCTATATGCAATTGTAATTACAGCAATTTCATATTTCTCTGATTGTGTATTTGACTATTTGTCTATTTGTGTCTTGGATTTTTTTAAAGATGCAATTGTAATTACAGCAATTTTCATTTTTCATCGGTATAATTCACCCCTAATTTTAACTAGCTTGATAAGGTGTGTTTGTCCATAGCTCGATAAGGAACTTTCATTAATTTAAACGAGCCGCTTGTTTAAAGCTCGATAAGCAGAAAACAAATCGAACCTGAACCAAACACAATAGATGGAGGATTCAAACATACTTCCTGAACATTATATTCAAGAAAATGATGAAGTTCGCATTGAAGACAATGTGGTAGAGGGCTTAGATGCATCTGATGATGCATGTGATGATGGTTCAGTCGTAATTAAGAAACGTAGAAGGATGACTTCCAAGGTTTGGGGTCATTTTGAGATGTTACCTAATCCTACAGATGGTTAACAAATTTGTAAATGTAAAAGATGTGGTGCTCAATACTTATGTGGTAGTAAAAATGGCACTGGTAACTTAAGGAGACACTTGCAAAATTACAAGAAAAGAGATTTACGTGATATATGACAGCTTATATTGCAAACTGGTTCTAGTGCATCTATTTCTATGATTGATCATAAGTTTGACAATGCTGAATTTCGTGATTTATTTACTGCTTGCATAATTATGCAAGACTTGCCCTTCCAATGTGTTGAATGGATGGGTGTTCGATCACTTATGACATATCTTCGTCGGAATGTTCAAATGTTTTCTAGGAATACATCAAAGAATGATTGCAAGAAATTATTCACTAAAGAGGTTTGTAATATTCGATCAAACTTAAGTAAGTGCACTAGCGGAGTTTCTGTTACATCTAATTCGTGGACATCTATAAATACTGATGGCTTTATTTGTTTGACTGTGCATTATATTGTCAATGAGTGTCATTTACAAAAAAAAAATAGTTTTTCTTTTATGCCACCAACCCATGATGGGATAGCACTACATGAGAAATTGCAGTCTCTTTTTCTTTAAGGCTTTATTCGATTCAATTTCTGCAGGTATAATTTTTTATTTATTTTTAATTAACACTGTCTTATTCCTTTGAGGCTTAACTTATTTGCAATTTTGCACCAATGCTCAATTCTTACATTCCAAAACAGGATTTTGACTCCTTTGAGGAGGAGGTGGAAATGCCAAAAAAAATCGGAGATGTATCTTGATGAATAAAAAATTGATAGAAAAATCTTACATTTTTGGAAAGCCAACCAATATAGATTTCCTGAGGCTTCTGCAAATGCCATGTGATGTTTTGTGTATTCCCATATCAATTGTTGCCTCTGAAAGTGCTTTTAGTAATAGTGGGCGAATCCTCGATCAATATCGGAGTGCACTAAAACATGATATCGTTGAGGCTTTGGTCTGTGCCAAGGATTGGCTATGCGGGGATAAGGGTGCAGTTTTTTTAAACTTTTACTTATATAATTGCACTTTCTTTGGTAATTAAGAGCTGAAAATGCTGAATTATTAAAAACATATTATTATTTGTTGGTTTGTTGCAGTTATACATGATCCTGAGGTTGAAGCTGTGACTGAAGATGTCCTTACTTTAATAGTAAATGAACTTGACACAAATGCTGGGGAAAGTTCTGTTATATGAACAATTTATTTGGTTGTTTGGTACTTTGGTTTAATCTTGAACTTGAAAGACATTATTTCTTTAAGACTTTAATGTTGTATTTCGGTAACTCTGTAACTCTGTAAGTGTGTTTGACACTTTGGTTTCGGGTTAACTGCTGCTTGCTGCTTCAGTTTTGTTTATTAATTTGTTTGGTACTTTGGGTTACCTGCTGCTTAAAGCTTCAGTTCTGTTTGTTACTGATAAGGGTGCAGTATTTTTAAACTTTAGTTCTGTTTTGAAAAAATTATTTGGTTCGGGAAACCTGCTGCTTGTTTGCTGGCTGTAGCTTCAGTTTATTGATGTGAAAAATTTATTTGGTTGTTTGTTGCAGTTCTGTACACGATCCAGAACATTAACATTTACTCATTTAGCATTTTTCCATTTTCTGTGCTGTGCTTGTGCTGGAAAGTTCTGTTATCATGAGCTTCAACATTCTGGAAAACTTGTGTTTTTTCGGGCTGTTTTCCTGAATAGGCTGAACTTCAACATTCTGGAAAGTGGATAGTTCTAATTACCAACTGCTTCAGTTCTGTCATCAGTGCTGCTTCAGTTCCTAATATTTTGATATGTGTTATTTTGTGTATCCTGCTCACCTGCTGCTTCTTGCCTTCTTATGATTCATTTCAATATTTGATCAAGCATTAAATATTATTTGTTGTTTTTTTTTGAAGTGATGATGCGATGATGATCAACCTTCTCAAATTATAGTGGGAATAATTTCAGAATAAATGCTATTACAACCATGATACATTTGTAATTTTGTATTCAAGTCAAATGACTGATATGAGTAGATACTAGATACTACATGTCTACATATATAAATGAATATATACTAACTTAATGCAAAATACAATTCGTCTCCTTGGATGGTAATATGCTAATGTTGATTGAATATATACACCTCATAAGGTGATTAAAGATTAGGAAGGTTTAATTTGAGCAATGAGCATCATATCTAACTTGTTTATTTCGCAGAATACACTTCTTCCTTGTTATGTGAATACAGGTCAACGAGGTCGTGTGCCTGAAGACTTGAAGACTTGAGTTGAAGTTGAGCCGTGCTTATTGGTTGAGCAAGGGAAAAGTGACGACCCGTGGAACTGGTCATTTTGTTGATTTCTAATTTGTAAATGATATGTATTTTTTTTGTAATTTATTGATTTGTAATTTTTAAATGATATGTTTTTTTGTACATTTTAAAAATTTGTTTAACAATTAATTGAAGGGTTCAATGGTATATATTTTTATTTGTAATTAAATACAAAAAACTAAATTTTAATTTTTTTGGGTCAAACGGGTCGGGTCGGGTTGACCAGGACCCTAAGCGGGTTGGGTTCGGGTCCAGCAAACTGACCTGTTTCGAAAAACGAGTCAGGTTCGGGTTGACCCGTATGTACCCGGGTCAGTTTCGGGTTGAACCCGAACCCGACCCGTGACCCGGTTTTGACAGGTCTAATAACTGTATAGATCCTGAGTACTGTATATAATTTTTGGGAATTAAATACATATGTATATATTAATATTTTGATCAATAGTTTTATTTTTGTTACTATTAATATTGATAAAAAAAATTAGATAGCTCTAATTATTGTTTATCAAAAGATAAAAAAATAATTCTTCCATATTAGATTCTGAAGTATCACACGCCAAGTATCATCCATTGGATAAAACGGGATCCAACAACTATGTTGTACCTACTATGACTGCACTTTATTGTATCAACATTATACTTTTTTATGTTATATCTATTGTCATTGTGCTCCATTGTATTATAATCAACTATGTAATAACTTGTTCAAACCCTATTCAAATCTAGTTTAACCTATTTGAACTAGGTATCAACTATGTTCGAACCATATTTGAATCATGATTGAGTCTAGTGCAAATCTTGATTGATCTATATTCAAACTCAATTTGAATATATTTATTTAACTAAGATTGAACCCAATTCTAATTTATATTTATTAACCGTAATGTGATGTTTGTTTTAAAAATATAAGTTGAATTAGTTGTATACAAGATTCAAACTATATTCAAATAGAGTTTGAACATTGTTCAAATATTATTTGAATGAGGTTCAAATAAGGTTCAAAATAAGTTCAAATATCGCTCAAATTTTGATTGAATATTGTTCAAAGAAAGTTTGATCAAGAACTTCGTACAACGAACATGTTTTAAAAAAACTTGAATCTTTTGGTATTCACAGAAATAACAGATCGTCACAAAGATAAGCATTATATCATAAATAGAACTAATCATTAATATAACATGTACTAGAAGAATTAACAATATCTAAATATGTTAAATAAAGCCAATCAACAATATCATATCAAAACTTAACTTCATTATAACAATAATTGCTCAAGTCATCACGGATTTGAAAGCTAACCTTTTTCATCAAATAATATCATAACTTTGAAAAAGTATTTGTTGGAGTCTAAGTCAGATGACCACGAGTCCCATCAAACAAATTAAAGATTAATTTTAAAAAAAATTTAAAGTATATAAGTTTGAATGCAGTCATCACTCATTTGAATGCCGTTAAACTTAGGAATAATATGAAAGTAATGAAACGAAATTCATAGTTTAAAAATGAACCTTATTCAAATTATGTTCAAACCATATGCAACAAAGTTCGAGCCATGTTCGAGCATGGTTCAAACCTTGCTCATGAGGTTCAAATTTAGTTTCAGGTATACTCAAAACCTAGTTTTAGATCTAATAATTGAATCCTATTTCAGGGTTGGAATAGAAATTTGAATTTTATTTGAACAATGATCCAACACTGAATATGATGTTCGAAACTTGTTCTTTTTGAACGTAAAATTATCCTTTTCTCTCATTCTTAATATAACCATAGATCGATGATTGCATTCAGGCTTGTATAACTAAAAAAAATATAAACATTATCTTTTTTTCATTTGAAGGGAATAAAGATATTGGTTGGAAGATAATGGGGGTGCTTATAAAAGATGTTTCGATAATTACCTCAGTCAAATATTTTCAAAATCATAAACTACAAACCTTAGATTTCATCACAATTATAATTTTATTGATGATCACTTATGTGTAAATGGGACATGCCAAATCAAAATTTCTTCCAAAATATTAGGGCAATTAAAAATAAAATTTTTTTTTGTCTAAAATCATTCATCATGAGGAATAAAAAGTCCATTTTACCACTGTAAATTCCTATGATTTTTAGTGAAATTTTCTAAAATTTGTCATTTGTGCACTATAGTTTTTGTGGGGGAGCCGAGTCTTCAATTTCAGTTTGATAGGTTAGTTACTCTCATATCCACAAGCCGCAGCCGGGCAAAACACTGCAACAGAGCGGCAGAATGCTCTCGCTTGAGCGGGCACCTCCTGTCTCGTCTGTCGGAGGAGGCCCGCCGCTTGTATCTGTCTACACTCAAGCTATCGAACGCAGTCCCACTTTCCTGTCTGCTTACCGCAGTCGGATTCCTTCGGTGCCGGTGGAGACTAGGCTCGTCAAAAGCACTGGCCGGAGCTCCCTCATCCTTGTAAGAGCCTACAGCGGAAGGTCCGTTCTTTAGTTTCCGAAGGGCTTCAGTTATTATGGTTTTCTTTTTGGTTCTTCCTTTAAAGGTGAGGTTGTTGGCTCAAGTACCTTTAAGTAATTCATGGAGCATTGTTTGGTTACTTGTACTGGGGTTTTGCAAAACTCTGATTATCAGAATGCCGTCCATTTCCATAAAAAAAACTGTGAAGGATGACAAGCGTTTATTCAACTAGAATTTGTTTTTTTCGTTACGGCAGAAATGTTTTTCCCCTAATTTTCCATTTCTATGAATTAAGAACATGGTATAAAAGATGTATCAATAGGTTTTTTGTACCGGATCATATGTTTAAATTTAACTTCTCTGTTTTACAGCCTACATCAATATTTTTTATTTTTATTTATTTATTTATTTTTTTACAGCCTACATCAATTTAATTGCGTTAGTAGTCTGTTATTCTGATCTATAATTGAAGATAAATCCGCTAGAAACCTTGTATGAGAAAGAGGATATGGAAGCTCATGGACATAATGATATCAAATCCTGATTATTATTCCCTTGATGGATTTTTGTAGCATTTTATTATGCTCATGTCTTTGTAAACTTTCAGAAGAGTATCATTTAACAAAGAGTAAACATTTTTTCGGTGCCTTTTTCAATAAATGACCATTTTCAATTTTTCTATTGTTTTAAAAATGTTATACTTGATAGATGGAATTATACTTGTTTCATTATACATAAACAATCTAGAATGAATACCAAAGTTCCTATATCACTTTTCCACAAGTATGAAATGTTCTCGCATTTCTTCAATACAAACTGATCTATTAAGTATAGGAGTTTCCTATCATAAAGCTGAACTTCAGGACATGGTGATAACGTTCTTCATCAATTCTTCATAAGCTATTAGGATTGTTAACTATACTGAATCAAAAAATCAAAGTGATTGCAAGTGAAATTTCAAATGATTGAAAGGTTATATGTAAGCGCCATTTGAATGTTTTGTAGTTATCAATCAAATTGGATGTTATAGTAATAGTCATGGTTACAATCATAATTACGATAATTGATGTTGAATTTCTAATGAGAGAAGGGTGCTAAGTTAAATTTTAGTAAGATCATGATACTTGGGATTTTTTACAAGCATTTCACTTTTAACTTAAATTGGCAAAGTTTTTGTCCTAATGTGGATAGAACTTAGATTAATGATTTAAAAATTGTGATGGAGTCTAGTAGGCTATTTAATATCAATTTTTTTATTTTCTACCAGGGATTTTGTTTGTTTGGGGTGGGGGGGGTGGCTCTCATATGTGAAAATAAGATTGAAATAACTCTGTGGTTGCAGTACGTGGATGGAAACAATAGATCAATTCTTATCATTAAATCATAACTAGAAAAGAAAGCCTTGAAAACTAGCTTACATAGATCAAGAAATTATGCAAACTTAAATTGAATTTCCCCAATCTGTTGGTTGTCTCAAGTAAGATTGAGGTTTCGTTTAGGACGGCTTTTTTACTGCTTCTTAAAGCAACTTTCTAGTACAAAAAAATTAATTTCTATACTAGAAAACTGCTTTAAGAAGCAATAAGAAAGTCATCCCAAACGAAGCCTAAGTTGGCGGCAGTAGGGGCCGGTGGTGCCAATGACAATATCTATGATCAGCAATAAAAAAAACATTGGTTAGCTTGCAATGACATCATGATCATATTGGTGTTGATGGATTAGAGTTTGTGTGACAAATTGATAGAAAAAAACCAAACCATCTGTGCCTAGGTCAAGGTCTAGGCAAGCCCATACCTATTCATCGTACAAAAACAGATATTCAATATCTGACTCAAGGTATTCCAGCAACAACAAAAAAATGCCCCGAGATCAAATTGACAATAGAAAAGAGAAACCTCATTTCCCCATTTATCAAGCTTAATAAAACAAGTCAACCTCAGAGAGAACTCTGAATTCTTTCTAATAAACTCCTTAAGCCATCTGGAGCACTATTACCTTCCTGTATATGTGAAAACAATTAGCTTCCTATTTAAGAATCGAAGTTTTTAATAATTCTTAATGAATGGAAAGAGCTATTGTCTCCAATTTTTTCTCAAGATAAAGTATTTTTTTACAACATAGCGTCCACTTCTGCTACAATATGAGAAATGCTATTCTGAAAACAAAGTTCCAAACCTTAACAAAAATTAATGCCCAAATACTTGAAGAGGGAAAAATACCTTTGTTGTCTATCAAAAATATCACATGCAGCATCTCATCGGTTGCTTCTCAAACAGCCATCGACATTTAACCAAGCAAAACCAAAACAAGGCCTAAGCCACCCCACAATCTTATCAGAATTCGCAAACGTAAAAGATCTAGTATTGCAACATAAAGCTACTAACTGACCTCTTAAGAAATCCTTACAATTAAACCATCTTTAGATGATAAGAATATACGTATATTCCCTTCAATGATGTTATGCCAATTAAACTAAATCCCATAATATTAGCTAAATTGATTTCTAGGTTTTTTTTTTTGTTATATTCAGGATTTTACTATTAGATATTTTCTTAATTCTTTCTGCTTATAAGCTTTTTCGTCTCAGATGCGTGCAACCTACTGGTACCAATTTTGATCCTTTGGGTTTGAACTCCGAGACATCTTCAAGTTTGGGTGATGCATGGGATAATTTCCTTCAATTATCTACGCAAACTTTCGAAAGTACTAATACGAGGAAAGAGATCACATCAAATAGAGGAATGGCAGGTTTGTTCAGAACTTCCAAAATTGATTGAAGCATGTCTCTGAATTCTTTGTTGATGTTCCAGAGTAAAATTTGTTGGAAGAATGGCTGATTAAACAAGGAATGTTTCTATGATTTGTACTTGTTTCTTGATCTCCTCAAAATTTTTTAATCATATTTTATTATAGAATTTGCATGTTTTAGATTTGAGTTTTTCATTTTGAGGTTCTTTGCTAGAGTTAAACTTGTTAGCTTTTTGACCATTGGCTTCTTCATGGTAGCTGCTTCTTTCTTCTTTTGAGGATAATGTTTATCATATATTTTCTTAACTCTTGTTGGATGAGAACTGACATTTAGTGTTAATTAAGGACCTATTAGCCTGGAGTGTAAAAGGAATGCATGACTTTACTTTTTTTTTTTTTGCTTGGTTTAGGTAAAGTGAATGCATTGTAAACTGGAAAATTGTTGTGTGCATCCTATGGTTGTCGGCCGGATTTGGAGAGCGGCTGCGGCAGGCGGCGGCCGCGATGGGTAGCAACGGGAGGTGGCGGCGGTTGGCGGCCGTGGTAAGCAGTGGTGATGGTGGACGACAGTGGTGGGCGGCAACAATCGGCAGTAATGGGCGGCGGCGACGACGACGGCGGAGGTGTAAATGGTTCTCCCTCAAAACTGGGCGAGAACGGTTTACCTCAAAAATGAACTAGAATGTAATACACTGCATTTATTTTACTTTATTTTGGATTTTCTTTCATCCAACCAAACACCCAACTTTCTAAAACCCATGCTTTTACTCTACTTTACACCCTAAAATATTCCAACCAAACAACTCATAAAATTTATTTGTTTATTCTGTATAAAAAAAGAAAGAAAGGAAGTTGCACATAAATATCTAGAAAAAAATAATTATTTAGGAAATAAACACATTTGGAAATCTGTGTTTAATTCTTGAATTCGAAATTAATTATGCAGTAAAAATGGAATACTACAGGCTTATTATTGTTTGAACAAAAATGGAATACTATTGTTTGCAGATTGTTGGATTTCCATAGATGAAAACCTATTGTCCATAGATTACTCACTTGTTGTAGATGTAAATGTGCTGGCTATGTATTCAGGATTATTTTCATAGTGCTAATAATGACTCGATAGAGAGAAGCCTGATTATGTATGTATATATATATATATATATATATATATATATATATATATATATATATATATATATATATATATATATATATATATACACACACTCTAAGATATTAGGACTGAGCAAAGTTACATAATGTAGACATATATAAAGGCAAAGTTATCCATGTTACTTACCTAGTTGACATCAATTAATGCATAAGTTCAAGTATTGAGTTACAATAAATACTAAGGCTAAGATCAATATTGCCACGTATAAAGTAAAATAGTTGTTAACAACATTTCAATAATCAATGGTAGGGCGTTGCATAAACTGAGAGAGCTTATTATTTGCAAAGGCAATATTTAGGCGTCTAAGATTTAAATACTATCGATTGCCCACTATAGCTCTATAATTAATCAAATCAGTAGGTGTAGAGCCAAAGTGAAGAGTGAATTTTGGTGATGTTTGAAGACGTGTAATTACGAAAATGGCATCTATAATTTTAGTTCTAGTAAGAAGATAAAAATATATTGATGTTAAGATAAGATAAGCCTACTATGGTGCAAAACAACTTCCACACCCAAAGATAATGTGCTGACTCTAGGTCCTTGATTGAGAAATATTTGACAATAAAAGTGATAAAGTGTTTCACAATAATGTTAAGAGTTACTAGTAATAATGATGTCCTCATTATAAGCAAGAAGATGAATAATTATCACTGATGTTGAAGACAAAGAGAGATGTATTTGCTAGAGAGTTGGTGAAATCGATAGTAATTAGAATTTGTCGCAACTCTTAGTATTAGGCATGAGGTGCTTGCTTGAAGTCATAGTGATGCGGACATCGACACGAAGATCTGGCGCATCTATCACAGGAGGCGTCGTAAATCGACGGCTCTAATTTAAGTTGTCATCTATGAATTATTTTCTGCATTTTAGTTTCTATTTTATGTTATTTTCTATTTTACCCCTAGGTTAATTTATTTGAGTGTTGTGGCCCAAGGGGCATTTTTGTAATTTTCTATTTTCTCATGTTATGGCCTATAAATAAGGGCCTTAAGCTATTGTAATGGATGGTTGATTAATATGAAAAATTGTTTCCCACACTTGTGTTCTTCTTGTGAGAGAGCGTTAGTGAGATTCCTATGAGAGGAATCGAAGTTGTCACCAGCCGCAGGATGGGTCCGGGCTCGTGATTTGAGTCCCTTGGAGAAGGGCAATCGTATCACCCACCAACCTTGGAGATGGTCGGGTTCGTGGTTTTATTCTTTTCGTTATCTTTTCATTTTCTCCTTGTCGACATCCCCATCTCCTCCTTCCACCGCCACCGGCCCCTTCCTCCTTCCCATTGAACCGCCAATTTTAACAACCCCTCCATCACCCCAACCGAGGACCCCCACCTTTGCTCCAATTATTAATTGCCTTTCCTAAATTGGAGGGATTAAGTTAACGAAGGATTTGAATTCAAAATTCAAATTTGAATTCAAATTTATTTATTGCTTAATTCATTCTTAATAATTAGGCATTTAATGATGTTTTTTATTCTAAAATAAAAATCTCAGAATTTTGAATTCAAAAATCCCGCCGGTCTCCCTTAATCCTTCCCTTGTAATCAATTATTTTCCAATTAGGGAAGAGCTCTTCATTAATGCAAATTTGAATTCCAAAATTTGAATTCGAATTAGCATTATTCACACCATTAATCTCTCCCACCATTTAAGCCAATCGTCATTAATTCTCAAATCTGATTTTAAATTCAGATTAAGACATTAATTCCCTCAAATCACTCTCCAAATTAAATCACCTCCACCTTGGCTTCACTCACATTTATTACCTTTTTCCCCTTTTTGCTCCAACCGAAATTCCCTATGCCCTTGTTTGTTTGATTAATGGCTTGATTTTCCAGCAACCAGTAATTTCCAATTAATTGTTTCTTAAACTCTAAGTCCCTCATTTGGAAACAATTTCAATTGTTGTATTTCCTCTCTTGGCCGAAAGCTTCCCAGGCTATCACGTGGAATTCCTCCACTAGAAGCTCCCGTGAACAAAATCTTGCCTAAGCATTACTTCCTAATCTAGTTATCAAACTCCTCCCATGAAGCATTCCTTCTACTTGGAACCTGAGAATTTTCTCAGGTTTTGGCACAAAAACCTGAAGAAAAAAAATTCAGATTTTGTGAGCTGGAATAAATCCAGATTTATTTCAGTTTTGCAAGGAACAATTTCAGATTACGGAGAGGAGATCCTCTCCGTAGCAAAGCCGGTGCTCCCGTTCTACATCACATAGATGGCTATATAAAGTTTGAACACATATGTAGGATGGTATGTGCTGATGAAGTCTAGGTGTTGAACCATGAACGTCCTCAGAAAGAGGGTCTTGAAGAGAAGACATTGTTAGCATCTAGTTGATATAGAGATCATTGTCGATGAAGGTTATGCTAAGAACCAATCATATTTGTAGCAGGCTTAATAACTTGATTGAAGTTGTTGTGACAATCAATTCCTAGCCGACGGTGAAAATCTTTGGCAATCAATTGAGCTTTGTACTTGTCAATTGATCCATCAGTAGTGTTATGTTTGATTCAAAAATAAACATGCAAGCATCTAGGTTTGTGTTAATGTGGGGGGAACAAGGTCCCATATTCTGTTCTTAATGAGAACATCATATTCATCCAATATAGCCCAAGTGCCAGTTGTGATCTTTGATTGTTTGGGTTAGAATGGTTGGTTCAAGGTTAGGTGATTGGTTTAGTTTGATATGAGAGCGAGTTTGTGGATTGGTTTGTAAATGTTGTAGTGGCTCGAATGGTAATTGTGTGAGTGTTTTTGGGGCGGGAGGGGGGTTGGGTGGCATTGTTATTGTAGAAGATTTTCTCGGATTGGCTGTGGTGTGAGGTGAGGTATTTTGGTATGATTGGAGTTGGTTGAGAGACTGATAGAGAGTAGATCGGTTGGCCAATGATTGACAGAGGATGGCATGTAGGTTTTTGGGTTGGTCCAATTGCTCTGAAGTTGTACATGCGTTACAAAGGAAAAAATTATGGATGGTCTGTATAAAGGGAGTCTTGGAGAAATGATGTAGAATATGGAAAAGTCTACAGGACATCACAAGAAGATTATTTCTTTAAATGTTCCATAAGTCAAGGAGAGATCAAAAGAAAAATAGACTCAACATTTTACACATGATAAAAAATATTTTGCATATGATGGTTTTGGGAGAGAGAGGCACTTTGAGTGGGGGAGTAGCGTAGAAAGAAACTTGGTTTGGAGTGAGAGCCAAGTTTGTTTGTGTTGTATGGATGATGCTACGGCTAGCTGAGGCTGCTGAACATAGAAAGCTTGGAATAGTTGGTTGGGAGCCAAATAGCTGTTCATATGTAGAAGAGATGTAGAGCATGGGGGTCGGAAGTCGGTTTCTAAGGTAGACTTCCGTGGCAAATCATGAGTCTAGTAGGAGAGTGGAATGGTCACATGAGAAAGAGAGCTACCTACTTCAACTACATGATGATGAAGTATTTCAGAGTATTCATTATGAATAGGTGTGTGTTGGTAGACTAGCTAATGATGAAAGAAATGCCATTTGTGGAGAGAAATGTTATAAGAGCTTGATACTTGCCACTATTGTTCGATTATAAAGGGATGTTTTTGCGATTTAAGTGTTTTAACACTAATGTTTTGAAGCTATTGAGGACATTACAACTATGATTTTTTTTTTTTTTTTTGCTTAAATGAATAGTACTAGATATATTTTGTATAATGATTGATAGAAATGACATAATATTTAAACCATCATAAGATTGCATGAATAAGGTTCGCATATATGGGAACAACATTTCTAGTGGCTAAAAATATTTAATAATGGAGGTTATATTGTTAATTTATAGCTTTATTGTTTTAGCACAAATTACAATGAAGGGAGTGGCCATTCATACACGCCATGTTTAGTTTGCTTTCATCAAAAGGTTAGCCCTTGTGTGTAGATCCTTAAAATGAAAAGTGTGAAAGAATTTAATAAATGCATGATTAAGATTTACAAAATTTATATATGAAAATAAGGTTCTTTTCATGCTAGGAATACAAAGGTCATTATCAAGAAAATATTATGAGAGCTAGATGGTAAAGAGGTGGAACCAGTGTGGTTTATGGGTAAACCAGTGCATCTACAATCATAATGTAATTAGGGCATCATACAGACTATGAAGCATGCTCAATTCATTGATGTTGTGATGATAAACAATAATCTCAATAGGCCTTATGGGAATGATCGAAGCTTTATTGGGACCATGGTGGGTGTATAGCTACCACGGGGTAGATGGGTGAGACTCTTGAGAGCAAGGCACTGGTAAGTGGAAGTTCATGATTGGTTGGGGGGAACCCAGTACAAAATCGGGCATCGCTTGACTATAAATGTCATCTACTTTGAAATAGCCAAGATAGGGATAGGAAGGTTTGTTATAATTAGAGTTAAGGGTTGCATAAGGCCTGAGATGGAATGTGTTTGTTTATTCTGGCATACGCCATTGCTTGTTCCAGGAGGTTGTTGGGTTGGTCATACCAAACAGTGATAGCGGAGGAGGTTGTTTGTTCAGAAGAATACTTCCATGGTTGAGTAATTTTTCATGGAGCTTATAAAAGGTGATAGGAGTTTCATGAGCATTAACTCCATTAATGATGGGCTTATAGTCATCACTAACACCATCAAGATTGATCTCTATGCTGTCTTCTTCACCCATAGACTTGCCGAGAATAATAATCTGGTTAACCCGATTGAGTTCAGATAAGGTCGATGAACTTGGTGGTGGTTTGAGATCCTTTAGTGATATTCTTGAGTTAATCTTTGATCTATTTAATGCGTCCCTTGGTGGGTTTTGCGTAGATATTGGCTAGGATATTTTAGGCTTCATGGGTTTGGTGGCGTTGATGAGAAGAGGGATGTGGGGAATAGAGAGGTTCATTAAGAGCACTAACAATGAGTTTATTTTGAGAGATCCACCCGTTGTATGCAGGTTTGGGAGATGTCGTGCCATTAGTGGTTATAGTGGTGGATTTGTAGGATGGTAGCATCAATATATCCTTCAAGTTCATATCCAAAGAGAATGACATGAAATTTGAGCTTCCATGATAGATATTTTGTGTAGGTTAGTTTGATGAGATTGTGGGAGGAGAGTTTGATGGAGTGAAGGGACGGTTGGTTTCATGAGTATTGTGTATGATGGGTGGAGATTTGGCTACTTTTGAAGCTGCATGGGAGGCCATGGGATGATGATATAGGAAGGGCGAAGCAAAGTGAATATATGTTGAGAGGAGTTGCAATGGAGGAGGGAGGCAACATGAGATGCCGAGTAGGAGGAGATGTGCTAGGAGGAGGACTCTATCAGTTGGAAGGTGTTGAGTAGTATTTGCGCATGCAAGTTAAGTGATATGCAACTACAGGTTGATGCATTTGGAGACTTTGCAGGGAATAGGAGGAAGAGGTCTAAACCTAGTTGTGGAGAGATCTGCTACTTCTTTGATACCATTTCATATTTTGATTAATGAATATTTTCCATTGTTCCGAATGAATATATTACAACAACAACAACAACATCAAGCCTTTGTCCCACTATGTGGGGTCGGCTACATGAATCATTTTTCGCCATTGTGTCCGGTTAAAAGTCAAATTCTCATTTAAATCTAATAAAGAAAGATCATTTCTAATATTTTCTAACCAAGTCGTTTTAGGTCTACCTCTACCTTTCTTAACATAAGTCATATCTAATACCTCAACTTTCCTAACCGGGTTATCGGGAGGCCTTTGTTTAATGTGACCAAACCATCTAAGGCGACTCTCTCTAATCTTATCTTCCACTGGAGCTACTCCAACCTTTTCACGTATATGCTCATTTCGTATCCTATCTCTAAGGGTCAAGCCACTCATCCACCTAAGCATCCTCATCTCTGCAACACTTAACTTAGTATTATGCTTCTCTTTTAATGGCCAACATTCGGCACCATAAAGCATTGCAGGTCTCACCACCATCTTATAGAATTTTCCCTTAAGTTTGAGGGGAACTTTTCTATCGCACAATAAGCCCGATGCATTCCTCCACTTCAACCATACAACTTGAATTCTGCTGATAATATCTCCATCAATTTCACCATCACTCTGAACAATAGATCCAAGATACCTAAAATGTGTACTCTTATTAATGACTTGATTGCCCAAAGTCACAATCCTCTCACTAGGTCTATTGCTATTAAAATTACACTCCATATATTCAGTTTTAGATCTACTCAAGCGAAAACCTTTAGACTCTAAAGTTGACCTCCATAATTCAAGTTTACCTTCAACTCCCTCTCTAGTCTTATCAACAAGAAGAATATCATCAGCAAAAAGCATACACCAAGGTATATCCTCTTGCAAATGTCTAGTGAGAACATCCATGACTAAAGCAAAAAGATATGGACTTAAGGCTGATCCTTGATGTAATCCAATCGAAATAGGAAAATACTTGGTCAAACCACCTTGTGCTTGAACACAAGTAATAGCTCATGCATACATATCTTTAATGATTTGAATATAAACATTATTAACTCATTTCTTTTCAAGAACTCTCCATAGCACTTCTCTTGGAACTTTATCATATGCTTTCTCTAAATCAATAAATATCATATGTAGATCCTCCTTATTCTCTCTATATTTCTCCATCAAACCTCTCAATAAATGTATGGCTTCCATAGTAGACCTACCCGGCATGAATCCAAATTGATTTTGAGAAACATTAGTATCACGCCGCAACCTACGCTCCATAACTCACTCCCATAGTTTTAAAGTATGACACATTAACTTAATTCCTCTATAATTCGCATACTCCTGTTCATCACCTTTATTTTTAAAAAGAGGAATTAACACACTCATTCTCCACTGATCTGACATCTTTTTAGTCTTCAAAACAATATTAAAAAGTTTAGTAAGCCAAGAAATTCCTTCATCTCCTAAGCATTTCCACATCTCTATTGGAATATCAACAGGTCCAGCTTTTCCACACTTGATTTTTTTTTAAGCCTCTTTAACTTCGGTTTTACTTATACGCCGATAAAAACAAAAATCTTTATTTTTATTTAGGGTGATAAAATCACTAAAGTCAATCGTATTTTCACATACTTCATTAAAAAAATTAGCAAAATATCTCATCCATCTTTGTTGAATATCATCTTTTAAGAAAAGTACTTATTGATCTTCATCCTTAATACACTTTACTTGAAGTAAATCCTTACTACTTCTATCTCTTTGTTTGGCTAACTTATACATATATTTTTCTCCCTCCTTAGTATCTAATCTATTATATAAATCATTAAAAGCTAAGTTCTTTGCATTGCAAATAGCTTTCTTAGCTTTCTTACGAGCATCTTTATAGCTTTCTCAATTATCATAATTTTTATATTTAAACCAATTTTGTAATAAATTTTCTTATTTTTTATCTTATCTTGCACATTTAAATTCCACCACTAACTATTTTTATTATTATGAGTTTTTTCTTTCGAAACTCCAAGCACATCTTTTGCAATATTCTTAATATCACAAGCCACTTTTTTCTACATAATATTGACATCCTCATGCACAGATAAAATCTTACTTTCAAAAATATTTTTTTTAATATTCTTTAAATGCCCTCATCTAATCCTAGAAAATCATTTTATTTTATTTTTTATTTTTTGTCCCTTTATCTTAACGTCCAAAATTAATAATTGATGTTGGGTACATAAATTTTCACTCGGAATAACTTTACAATCTTTGCAATCTAAACGATCTAATTTTTTTATAAGAAAATAATCAATTTGTGTTTTACTATATCCATTTTTATAAGTGATAAGATGCTCATCTCTTTTCTTAAATAAGATTTTAGCTATTAAAAAATCATAAGCTAAAGAAAAATCTAATATAGTCTTATCCCCTTCATTTGTCGTTCCAAATCCATGGCCATCATGGATACTTTTAAATTATCTACCTCTCTACCAACATGTCCATTTAAATGTTCTCTAATAAAAACTCTTTCTTCAAGAGATATATTTTGTATTAATTCTTTTAAGTCATTCTAAAATTTTAATTTTGAACTCATATACAAACCTACTTGAGGAGCATAAGCAGTTATAATATTAATAATCTTAGCATCAACAACAATATTTAAAGTTATAATTCTATTTCCAATTCTGTTAATTTTTATAACATTATCCTTCAAACTCTTATCTATAATTACACCTTCACGATTTCTAGTACGACTCCTACTCGAATACCATAGTTTATATCCTAAACTATTAATCTCCTTAGCTTTCTCTCCAACTCATTTAGTTTCCTGAATGCACATAATATTTATCTTTCTATGAATCATAAAATATATTAATTCCATTAATTTTCCTGTACGGAAGCCTATATTTCAAGTTCCTATCATAATTTTAGTTTCATGGACTAGCTTCTTTGCCCACATCCGTCCTTGATGTGGGAACCCTTACCTATTTAACACTGCACCCGGGCGCCGGTGCAGCGGCCCTTGCACACTTGTCACTTTATTTAGGCCATACAGCGCGTCGTTTCCAGGGGACGCCCTAGTTTTAACACAATTTTTTAAAGGATTCATGTCATGATTTTTTCGACAAGTTTTACGCTGGCTGTCGACTACGTAACGCAACCCTCCACTTTTCTCATCCAGGACTTGGGACCTGGCAATGACAGTGTTTCGAATGAATATATTACAAGATACAATATTCTAATCTGGACTAAAATCAAGCTAACCCTAACTAATTGTATATCAAGATAATGAAAGTGAATATAAATAAAAAAGAAAATTTACTAAAGAATTGCTTTGAATGTATTCTTTTCTTACATTTATCCTTTTTTGTTCACCTGCACAAGGCAAATATGCTCTATAGTAACCACTTTTATATCATGTGTAACTTCAAATCAATGTGCTTGGGACTAGCATGTTAATTCTTGGTCCTGCAGGCTATTGACTCGGTAATCTTATCCTTCTATTGACGTACATTGTCATCTACAACTCGGCACTTTACATCCATTGCTTGTAGTAATGAGAGAAGACAGCTTTTTGAGTTATCTTTTGCATAGAAAAACCTTCGTCCATCTGCTTCGCATTAAAACTATCAAGTTTTTGGATTTTTTTTAATTACTTTTGTTACAACAAAGCAATTTCTATTAATTTTCACGTTGGTTCATTTTCTTTTTTGCGTACGATTTTAATTTTCAGCGACCATAATATAGGCTAAAAGAATGTTATGTTGTTTTCTAGGTTTCAAATTGGTCAGTTACAACAATACCTTGATTTTTAAACGTCCAAAACCCTGTTATAAATCAGATGCATTAGTTTAAGAATCTTATACTCATTTAATAATTTTAAATGCATCGCAGTTTCTTTTTACATTGGCAGCTGCAATTGAAGACAGTTCTATTGATCTTGGTGACTTTTTTAAAGGCCCCCTCCCTGGGAAGTTCCTGAAGCTCTTAGGATACTTAGCTTTGTCTCGACTTGGAATATATATACCAATAGGTGGAATCAACCAAGAAGCCTTTGTTGGTAATTTGGATCAGAACAGTTTTTTGAGCACCTTAGATTCACTTTCCGGTGGTGGCATTGGTCGGTTGGGAATCTGTTCGCTTGGCATTGTTCCTTTTATCAATGCACAGATTGTATTTCAGCTTCTTACCCAGATTTTCCCCAAGTTGCAAGATCTTCAAAAGAGGGAGGGGGAAGCCGGCAGGAAGAAGGTCCTTCAATACACACGCTATGCATCAGTTGGGTTTGCTGTGGTGCAGGTAAGAAGCGTTGAAGTCTAGGCTAGGAAATGTCGTATTTGCTGTATATGGTCATGGTTTTTTACTTTTATTTTTCCATTTTACCAACTAATTTAATACCTTATGCTTCTTTATGCTTGTAAAGCTAATCTCATCTTGGCTATTTAATTTAAATTTCCGTTGACAGGACCTAATGTTCTTTATAAACTTTTTCCCATATGGATGGCTTATATATATATATTGCTTTGATAAGCTTGCCAAGTATAGCTTTAGGGATCCAAATTTTGGTACATTTTTTTGTCTGAATGAAGATTATTGAAATTACTAATTTGAGAAGAAAATTTACAAAAATATGGCTTGTTTTTTCTGCAAAAAATTAAAACTATATGAATGGGGTTTTTTTTTTTTAAATATATGAATGGGTTCTTTTCATATATAACCAAATCTGTAGTTAGTAATTTTATTACAATGGATTTAAACAACACATTTATTATACTGTGTGGTTCGATGAGTATGGTGTCAATATGTGCCATATTGTAGGCCAATTAATGGCTTCATACAAATATTTGTAACGTGTCTCCCTTAGAAATTGAATAAGGCATCCCCGTGCATAACTTATTAGATTATTTGAGGAAGACTTCCATTTATCTTCCTCCTTAGCACATGTCCCTACTTGTACTCCTAGGAAATATTGAATTACTTTGAGCACTACAATTATAATATTAAGGCTCCCTACCATGTGTTGGCCTGTGACGTGTACTGGATTGGGCTTCATATAAGTCTATTTAAATATGTCTGGGCCCTAATCCTCTAAAGATGGGGAAATATTGGGAGAATTTCTGGTGTAATAAAATTGACAAACATCATAGTAGAAACTAATTGCTAGGCCTACAAAAGTTTTAATTTACTTTTGGCATGAATTTTTGAAGACAATTTGAGAGTTTCCTCTACTTCATAACAGCAAATTTAATTAAATGCTGCTCCACTCTAAAATGTATATTTGTTTGACATGGTATAATAATGAACTTGGCCTGAGTAAATTAATCCTGAAAATAAAAGGCTTCACATTTAAACCTACACTGTCTGGATGCTCAGGTTGTCTTCTATGCCAGCAAATTTTTGGTTCCATATTTGAGTATTCTTGAGCCATCTTTATCTGTACTGCATAGATATGGAGGCAATTCACATGAAAACTGAGAAACTTTAAGTACTTCGATATTTACTTCTTCATTTGACCTCCTTCCAATCCCTTTGTCTTCATAAGAGATGGTGAGAATTCTCATTCTCCAAAAGATGGGGAAATATTGAAGGTATTTCTGGTGTAATAAAATTGATACCCATTATGTTATAAACAAACAGCTGGGCTAACAAAAGGTTTAACTCACTTTGGCATGATTTTTAAGTGATAAATTGAGGGTTTCCTCTATTTCGTGATACCAAATTTAATAAAATGGGGCTCCACTGTAAAACTTTTATCAATTTGACATGGAATGATAATGAACTTGGCCTGAGTCAATCCATCCTGAATACATTAGGCTCTCATTTAAGCCTAAACTTTGTCTGGTTGCTCAGATTTTCTTCCACGCCAGAGAAATTTCAGTTCTATTTTTGTAAATTCCTGGGCCAGCTAGATCTTCACTGCATTGATAGGGAGGGAATTCACATGAATTTGGAGGAATTTCAGTACTTCCTGATGTAGAACGAAAAAGTGGCTTTGCTAGGGAGAAGGAAGAATATGGAAATTCTCAGATTTTCTTCCCAAAATCAGCTTTAGAAATCTTGGACAGCAGTTCTCCAACTTTTAGGTTTTCTGGGCAGCAATCCCACTTAGAAAAGATATCAAGCTTACGTGATCAATTGGAGGAAAGGAAGTGGTGTAAGGGATTGAGAGTTCCTTTGCTGTTCTCTCCTTCTCTAGAGTTAATTTTGAGAGTTATGGGAGAGAGGTGGGCGGTTAGAGAGAGGGGAGGTAAGAGCAGGCCGGCTGCATGAGGAAAGGAGGGAACAACGGAAGGGTTTGATTGCGAAAAATCTGAGAGATACGGAGACGGACTCAACTTCCAAATGTCGTTTCCAAAAATCTGAAAGTAATTTCAGATTTTCTCCAGAAATCTGGAAGAAATTTCAGATTATGCAAAGCAAAAATAGGAGCTTGGAAGAAGAGAACTCAAGGCTTCAAAGTGCTTGGCTTAGGTAGAGGGAGAGAGGTGATTGGAGAGAGAGGGAGGGGTGTCAAGCTGAGACGGGAAAGAAGCTGGGTGGCGGGTTGATAAACGGTGGGGAAGGAATTGGATTTCCTAAGTAAATTTTTTAAATTAGGAAACCAAATGAATTAAGACAGGTAATGGAAATCTCGGCTGAGTGATGGAGGGGAGATTTGGTAATATTCTAAAGGGGAATAGGAGTCAATTAGGAAATCAATCCTAATTGGCCATATAGGGGGCCGGCAGCAAGCACAAGCTATGTGGAATTTAATCAGGCTAATTAAGGCTTCTTAATTTGGTTTGAAAAGATTAGGAAAGAGAATAATTCACTCCAATTTAAATTTCAAATTCAAATGGATGTAAATTAAGAACTTTCCTAAAATAGAGGAACCAAATTAGGAAAGAATTTGAAATTTGAATTTGAAAAATTTCAAATTCAAATTAATTCCCTAAATTAATCCAACCAAATTAGGAAATCCCAAAGAGGGTGGGAGGTGGAGCTCGGCCGGCGGCTAATGAGGTGGAGGTGAATCCGGAGGCCAAACAAAGATGGGAAGGAGGAAGATGGAACAAAACAAATGATAGAAGATAAAATGAACGATGCAAAGAGAAAACCACGAACCCGGCCGTCTCTAAGGTTGGTGGGTGATTCGTTTGCCCTTCTCCAAGGGACTTCAAATCACGAGGCCAGACCCATTCTGCGGCTGGTGACAACTTCGATTCCTCTCATAGGAATTTCACTAACACTCTCTCACAAGAAGAACACAAGTGTGGAAAACAAAATTTTTCATATCCATTAACCATCCATTACAATAGCTTAAGGCACTTATTTATAGGCCATAACATGAGAAAATAGAAAATTACAAAAATGCCCCTTGGGCCACAGCACTCAAATAAATTAACCTAGGGGTAAAATAGAAAATAACATAAAATAGAAACTAAAATGCAGAAAATAATTCATAAATGACAACTTAAATTAGAGCCGTCGATTTACGACGCCTCCTGTGATAGATGCGCCAGATCTTCGTGCCGATGTCTGCATCACTTCCCCACGTTTACCTTCTCCATTTGATCATCCTAAATTAATCCATCATGAAATCATTTGGCTTCACATTAAAGCCTAAACTTTGTCTGGATGCTTTGGCTGTATGCCATCAAAATTTCAGTTACATTTTTTAGGATTCTTGGGCCTTCTAGATCGTGGTACCAATTACTTTATTCAATGAATTTTTGTAGAAGATAAATTTAACATTCAGAATTTGGAGAAAAATAAGGAAATATTTTGGATGATAAATTTTGCATGTTACTGATTTATTATCGGTTGAAAGTTTTCTTTCATGTTTATTAGTACTTTGAAAATCTGATACTAGAATTTGTTATGATAATTATTAAGTTGCTGTTAGCATCATAAATTACAGCTTCAGAGCCTACTACTATTGTCAGAGTGTTCTTTGACCAGCCTTCTTACATAGAAAAAATAAATAAATTTCATTAGTTCTTATTACTTTTAGTATGAATTTGTTACTACTTGTCACCTTTCAGTCTGTTGATATCATGCTCGTTTTGTTGCAAGGCTATTGGTCAAGTCCTTTACCTACGTCCCTATGTCAATGATTTCAGCACCGAGTGGGTGTTATCGTCAGTAACCTTGCTGACAGTTGGATCAGTCTTGACTACATATATTGGAGAAAAGATATCTGACCTAAAACTTGGAAATGGAACATCACTTTTGATATTTACAAGCATTATATCGTACTTGCCTGCGTCATTTGGAAGAACGGTCTCCCAGGCATTTCAAGATGGAAATTACATTGGATTGACTACCATTGTCATCTCATTCCTCATATTAGTTCTTGGTATTGTGTATGTGCAGGTATTATTATTATTATTATTATTATTATTATTTCTTCTCTATTTTCATCTTCTAAAGTATCTAACACTGGACTTTAGGAAGCGGAGAGAAAAATACCGCTTAATTATGCTTCAAGATACAGCAGCAGGAGTGGGGGCCTTCAAAAAGCTGCATACCTACCTTTTAAGGTTTACATAAATATTTTTCTCTTTGTTTTGGTTATTCACGTCATCACTCATTTCTCATTTAGCTAATTACTTGCGATTTAGATAAAAACTTTTGCAAATATTCTGCATTGATGATGTAGTTCTTCAAATTTAAGGCATTATTTTGATTTTTCTTGTCATACAGAATTTAATGAAATGACCACCTTAAATCTCCTCTTATTGTTCTGTATGTTTCTATCATTTCACTAGTTTTCATGTGAAATGAACTTTGTAGTGAATAGAAGCATTTTGCAAGATACCAAATGGAAATGTTATCTGCTTAATCTGCACATAATGTTCCATTTATTGAATCATCACCCCTCAAATATATGCAATCCTTCCAATTCCACCGAATACAGCATCTCGTAGTTTCATAATTTAATTGCAGGATGAGAAAGAGGCTCCTGGATGTGGAAAAGAAAGTGGAGGAGGTCCGTGTATGAGGTTTTGTGGGTTGGCAGGGCATTGACTGAGTCTTTTGAGGAAAGTTAGATTTTAATTTTTCTTTTGACAATCTTATTTTTCTTTAGTATTAATAGTCTTACAGCTACTTAATTATTTATCATGTTAATTGTCTAGCATCTCCAGTAACTTATATAGTATTTACTTTATAAGTGCATCTCTACGACTTGTGTGACAACAAAGATAACTACTTATCTAATAAAAATGATTAGAATGCGGACTATCTGTTGACAGAGTCTGTTATACTTCATTTAGAGACTGAATTTCAATTTGCTCCCTGTATCGATTTTTTTTCTATATTTTCTGTTCTTTTGAATTTATCTCTATGTTGTCTTCTGTATCTCGAGAAGTATAGTTACCATTCTCATAGTTTTTCAATTTTCTTGCAGGTGAATAGTTCTGGTGTGATGCCTATCATATTTTCCACATCTTCATTAGCATTGCCTGCTACTCTGGCACGCTTCACTGGTTTAGATGCTCTTAAAAAGGCTGCACTTGCACTAAATCCTGGAGGTGAGGCGTAGAATTAGCTGGAAATCGCATAATCAAAGACTTTTATTCACTTGGTTTGTCACTGGCTTGTGTTCTCTGATGTTTTCTTTTCACACTTCTTCCTGATGGCGTTCTCAACGTTTATGAATGCTATATTAAATTTTAGACATTCACTAGTTGTTGGAAAATGCATGCTAAGATCATGTTTCCTTTTGTCAAAATCCGTCTTAGGGCAATTCAGAACATGCCAATTTAGATTTTAATGACACTTTCAAGGAAAATAATTATCAGATGAATTTTGATCCTTACTTTTTTTGCTTTTTACAGGGGCTTTATATCTTCCAACAAATATATTGTTGATAGCTTTCTTCAACTATTATTATACCTTTCTACAACTAGATCCCGACGATGTGAGTGAACAGTTAAAACGGCAAGGTGCTTCAATCCCGCTTGTTCGACCAGGAAAAAGCACGGCTGCATTCCTTAAAACTGTGAGTACTTTCATTCATACTTTCTTCATAATGGAGTGGAATGCTTTTAGCCGTCCAAACACATTCCTTCTCATTTCTTGAAAGTTAGTCTTCATGATTTTGTGAATATTAACTTTATCATGCAAAGCTCAAAGCAAACAGGAGAGGCACCTTTTTTAGTATGAAATATTTGGGATATCCATTTTTTTCACAAGATTTTAACTCATACAAAACTAGCTTTTCTTTCATTGTTATCATTGTAATTCGTTACCATTGTGTTGCGATTCCTTTTCCACTCTTTTAGAATATTTTTTAACTCTAGCACTTAAGTTAATAGAATGATATTCATTCATAAAGAATCCATATTCTAATTCTTTTATTAATTGTTAAGTAAATTTATGTTAAATAGTATTATATACTAATCATCCTTATATCTCCTAATTTATATTTCCAAATGTTTGACTTGATTCTTGCCCTTATCCTTCTTTTGTATTTGATACTTTAGTAGGCGGGATTCTTATTAAATTTTTTAGAAATAATGCCACATTCCATAGATGTTAAGCTGATAGCACTCATAACCAGAAATATTCATTTTTCTACTTGCTAATAATTATCATAATGAAAAGCCCCAAACTAGAAAGGAAGTTAAAAAAGAAAAAAAACGTAACTATGTCAAAATATGATAGCTCAAATGATATGCAATGTTTATCTTATGATTCATATTTGAATGCAATTTTTGTAAGTTTTGAAAGCCACTAGATTACTCTTTATTATAGGTATTTGGGTTTGAGACTATCTTAATTTATCCATAAACTTGCCTAATGTAGCCTTGGGAGAGGTGATCCAACGTTTCCACTTATTATGGTGGGAGACTAAGGATGTGGGGGACACACTTAATATTTTAAAAATTTTATTTGTGTTGGTTGAGAGGAATAAGTTGGTTAAGGACTTACCCTAGTGCTCTCTCCTTAGGAAATTGGATCTAGGGTTTCTTCTGGTAGAAAATCCTATGCATGAACATTAGTATCATGTCGTAACATATTCTCAATAACTCTATCCCAAAGTTTTAAAGTATGACACAATAACTTAATTCCTTTATAATTCGCATACTCTTGTGCATCATCTTTATTCTTAAAAATAAGAATCAATACACTTCTTTTCATTAAAAGTAGAATTAAAAAAAAAGTGTGATTAAGAGTGCTATCTACATTAATAGTTCTCTATGTATTTTGATAATCGACTATCTCCCATGGTGATTGTCAACCTAATTTTTTCACACATCCTCCTTAGAATTATCCCTATGTGTGGGCTCCGAAAATTCGGCCCCGGCCTCCGCATCGCGCGATTTCTTATTATTCGGCGAGGGAGTTTTAACGAACTAAGTTCCGGGGTAAATTTTGGAAGGCAGATGGGTTTGTAGATAAGACACTACCCAGAGATTTCGCCCTCATTTTGTGAGGACTTTATGATCTGAGTTCTGGTTTCCTATAGGCGCAAGCCCCTATAGTTAATTACCCCTCTCGATCACGAGAGAGAACTTTCGATTAAGGCTAGTCGTCGATCAGATACGTATAGAAATACGTGTATCTGGCATATAGTAGCAGCATGGGTTTGAGTATTTGAAAATTGGGTTTTGATTTAAGTATTTGGGTTTGGAAAGTTTGGATGTTGGAGAATTTGGAGATTTTGATATTCAAAATAGAAATTGCACCATCTTGTACTTAAAGCGGATGGTGGGGGAATGGATGATGGGCCCGATCAAGATCCCATGGTTCCGTCGTCCCGGGCCATCGTGATCCCTGGTCTACTTAGTCAGAGGAGGTAGTCGATCCAACCTGACAGAAGGATCCTTGTCGGCAGCCATGGGTTGCTTCGTCCAAGGGGACCTTGTAGACCAGGGTTGAATGTTTGTCTAAGGGGACAAATTTGAATCCACCTTAGCTGACAGAGGGCTTTGTGCCCTATCGATCATATCCTATTGATTCATATCTCAAGGATTTGATGTCAGTAAGGAGCGTATTGGCTCTGGCCATAACCGAGATATCGTGGTGCCATTTGGCGGCGAAACCACGCGGTTCAGAGGGCCCCGGGTCGTCGTAACCGTTTATCCTGCGGTGGCCATTTAGCGGCAGACCGCCGGTTAGAGGACACGTACCACGTCCTTACTGACAGGAGATTGTTTGAGAAAGGATCCTAGTGATATTTTCGACTAGGCATTTCGCTCTTTGTGAGCTAGAGTTTATTTGAATTTGTCCACCTCGGCAAACTGTTGCGGAGGGCGGATGGAATTTGCTTTAAGTTTGTTGATGGATTGATTTCAGATTTAAATATCTGAGCTTTGGGATTTGTGGAGCTGTGGAGCTTTGGATTTTGATTGGACTTTTTGGGAGGCATTTGAGAATGCCTGAAATTAACCCCTCATGTTGAGATCATCATTCAACACGGCCATCATCGGGGTGACCTCCAGGTCACTTGAAAAATATTTGGATTTTGTATAGGTTTGAGGGTATTTTTGAAATATATTGTGGACCCCTCCGGTTGAAATAAGCAATCAACACGGCCATCATCGGGGTATTTTGGGGTCATTTCCATTTGATTGAACCTTGTCGACCCTATCAACTTATCGATAAGGGATCGGGTTTCTCGTAGGCTTTGTGCCTTTTGTTTAGTGAATTCTCTTGATTTTAGGCTTTGAAGGCCTAAAAAGAATGTATTTAGACAAATACACCGGTCGCTACAACCGTGTATTTTGTTAGGTAGTTCGAATCTTGTCGACTTCTATTGATCCTTATAGAAGGATCGGATTCGAACTTGAATTCACTTGTTTCCCCGCGCAGCATTCCTAGACGTCACGTGTGTACCAATAACACGCTCGCCGGGGCCCATGCGGGTTGAGATTGTGTTTACCCCTTGTGTACCTATGTGTATACAAACTAAGGTGCACGTGCAGGGGTACTTTGAAATAATTATAGAGGCCTTCTGTCTGCTTGTACGAATGTTGCAGATCCGGTGGCATTGAGTTGTAGATCGTAGACGCCTTCTGTCTGCTTGTATATGTGTTGCAGATCCGGTGGCGTTGAGTTTTGATATTGACTCCCCCTTTCTCAATCACCGGGGATGAATTCTTTTGGACTTTGAAGTCCACTGATTGTCATTTCACTTTGAGAAGATCTCTTTTCAAGATATTTAATGTAATGGACTTTTTCGTACATCGGGTTGCCGTTGTACTCGAAATACTTGAAGATCTTGATCACCGTTGCTATAGGTGATATTCATACTTGTGCCCACAGTGGTTCGTCGTGACTACGATATATCCACTGTTGTTATCCACAAGTTGTTTGTGGCCATTTGCATTTGTAAGGGATCCATACTTGTGCCCACAGTGATTCGTCGTATCTGCAACACACTGTTGTTATCCACAAGTGCCTTGTATGTATTTGCGGAGACCCGTTGTATTCACTACGAGCTCCTGGAACTGTTCGTAGGAGATGTACTTGTGTCCACAGTGGTTCGTCATACTTACGATGTACGCACTGTTGTTAACCACAAGTATTCATTTGCTGGAGATCAGTTGTATCCGCTACGACCTCCTAGTAGTATTCGTGGGAGAGCCCTTGCTTTTGCATTGAAACCACCTTTCACCAATCTCAGGTGGGTTTTGTCGGGCTGCATTTGTTTGTAGGAAGGCGGATCATTCATCATTGGTCTCCCGTATCGCCATCTCAATCAACAGGCATTTGTTGCTAGTGTTGGAGAGTGATTTCGGGTACATATAGGAGGGACACAAATGCATCTCATTCTTGCAGGTACGGTGCTCCCGATTTTGTAGATACTGCTGTAAGAGCCCGATACATTATTCACTTACATGCATTGAGATTTTGTGTGTTGTTCTTGGAAGTTCAAGTCTTCTGAAACCTTGTTCAATTCATGTTAGAGTTTACTTGAGCTTGAGTTCTATGTTCTTTTTATGTCCAAGTCCCCTGCAGTCCAAGTCTTGTTCAAATGATTGTTCAAAGTTTCTTTTGAGATCTTTTGAGCTCAATTTTGTATTCAAATGATTTCAATTTGGTCCCATTTCGAGTTTATTTCATTTTATTTGGATTTGAACTCTTAGAAATCATTTATGTTTTGGTTCTGATCCTCTGCACATGTTCAATCAAGTTCAACGGTCCACAAGTCCATAGTTCATGTTCATTTGAATCCCAATGCTTTGTTCTTTTGAGTTCAAAACAGGTCCGAATGTAGTAATATTTCACCCGAAATTTCGGCAGCCTCCCGGCGTCTCCCCCGTTTAGGGGAAAAACTACGGAAAACTGGGCCTTTCCCACCACGCTAAGAAAAGCGTGTATGGTAGGTGCCCTCTTTCGAGGACACCGCGGCCGTGTAAAGTCTTTGTCCCCACCACGCTAAGAAAATCGTGTATGGGTCTTCTCGGTACCTGTTGCAAGAGAAAAAGCAGTTGTTTCCCCGCAAGCGGGTACTTATGGGCATCCCTACTTCGTCGTACGCATCGCACCGGGTTCCCTTCCCACCACGCTAAGAAAAGCGTGTATATGTGGTTTGTCGGTGCGTTACGAACTTCGAAGAAGGATTTGGAACCAAGGATCGCTCGCCTACCTTGTCATAGGTGTCGCGCCGGTTGCCCCTCCCACCACGCTAAGAAAAGCGTGTATGGGCAGACCGCCGACTCGACACGCAGGACGAGGTAAGAAAGAAAGCCTGGATTCCATAAATTATACCTTTGGCGGCCGGCGGATCGGCGGTAGAAGCTCGGGGACCGAGGCGGGAGGCTCAGATGTCGAGGCGGGAGAAGGCACGAGCACTTGTGCTTTATAATTAATTATAATAATAATTAAGTAATTATAATTAATAATTAATAATTAATTAATAATTAATTATAATTAATAAGATAATTACAATTATAATTATTTAATAATTAATTATAATTAATCAAAATTAATTATAATTAATTAAATAATTATAACTAATAATTAACTATTAATTATTAATTAATCATAATTAATTAATTAACTATAATAATAATTAAATAATTACTATCATTAATTAATATAAAAAAAAACATTTTTAATTCCCCCCACCCCTCTTCTATGCTCACGGGACCCGGCCAAAGAAGCGTGTGATGGGGAGAAAGTTACCTTCACAACAAGCGAATCCCGTTGTTGCTTCCGATCGGAGAGGGGAGAGCAGCCGGAGGAGCAGAGCCGGGCAGAGGGGAGATCGGGCTCGGTGGAGAAGAGGAAATCGGGTAAGGAGCTCTCTTCTCCCTCTCTCTCTCTTTCTCTCTCACAGGATTCGGCCGAAGAGGCGCAGGAAGGGAGAAAGTTACTTTTACAGCCGGCGAGCTCCTCTTCTTGCTTCCGATATGTCGTAACTTTCGATCCGACTAAAAGGGTAAGTCGTCGTCGAGCGAGGTCGGGCGGCGAAGAGGGATGTCGAGGGAGCTCGTGTGAGGGAGAGAGGGAGGATCGCGAGAGAGATCGAGAAAAGGGAGCGTGAGCGATCGTTCGCAGAGGCCTCCGGCCTCGTTCCCTTCGTCTCTTTTTAACGACACGCTCGAGTCGTGCTCGCGACGTGGGGAGAAGTGACGCGAGGTGTGGCCTCGTCGTGCGAAGAGCGGCGACGTCGTGGGATGGCAGAGGGCAGGTATACGACACTCTCCTCTTTTTTTTTTAGTATTACAGGTCAACACTATGCTCTGTAGAATAGTCCTTTATCGATCGTGACCATTAGTTGCCTCGAGAGCATTGAAAGAGTTCAATTTGCCTTTTTTTTTTCCCTCGCGACTGTGAGTGATGATAGTTTGCATCACTCCTGGTCGCCTCAATTCTTTGTCATGTTCGAATTAAATTTCATGACTTGCATCGTGTCCGCCGGGATGCATGTGACGAACGCAATAATGATTTGCCGAGTTTTTCACGTAGTTCTATGCACGCAAAGTCTCATTTGCATGAGATTTTCACCTAGGAGAATTTTTTTCATTGGAAAGTTTCGCAAAACCATCTTTGCAATCACGATTGGATTGTCGAGAGTTTGAGTGGATTATTCTTTATATATCATATAATTTAATTTTTAAATAATTACTTGTTAACATTTTTATTTATAATATTTATTATATAAAATTATAAAGATAAGCTCTCTCTCTCTCACATCCCATTTAAAATTTGAAATTTTGTCTTCCCAAAATATTTTTGGATAGAAAATCCTAGGAAAGAGATAATTATTGAATGTATTGGGCCCCACCTCACCTCATCCTGACACATAAAACGAAAACAGATAACAAAGAAAGGAGACCTATACAATCCCCAGCTCTCATCTCCCCAAGTTTCTCACGCGAATCCGCATAGAGTTGAATCCACAAGCTCTTCTTCTCCCTTACCCATGCACACAACCGCTCAACCTTCGGATCGCCTGGTCGTCGGAGGTCCCAGCCCACCCCTTTGCTAGCTTACTCCTATCATCGTTGATCCTCCCAGATTGTTGCCCAACAGTTGACCATCCCCTCTCACGCACAAGTTTACCAAGGTCCTCTCTCTTTCCTAGCTTCCCCACCAGCATAGCCGTCCCCTCTAACCCCTGCTCCCAAAATTGTCAACTCAACTACTCCCAACCGATCTCCCCTTTAAGCCGCACTAGGCTGGCCAACCACCCAACATCTGTGATATATCCAGGTCCAGCATCTGGATTTACCTGTTCTGACCCAATTAGAAAAAGCCACAAGAAGAGAATTTTGTGGAGGAAGAAGATTTTTAGCTGCTTCGGATCATTTTTAGCCATCTGCTTAGTTCAGAAAGTTATAAAAAAAAATTTACATATGTTCCCCATTTGTGAAAAGTCACAAACAAGTTGCATTTTGGAGAATAGAAAAACTGCATCATGATATTATGATCAAAATTTGATCATTTTAAAACTCTAATATTTACATTGAGATGAACACAATATATGAATAATCAATGGACTCTTATATTTTATTCATCTTATAGAAAATTCAAAGATGTTAAAATCCATCATGACATAAAATTTTGATAAGTTTATCCTCTCCCAATTTTTTTCTGCTTCTGCAAATAGAATGCTTCGGTGGACTAGTTTCTTTATGTTGGCTTTCAGGTGTACTCAGTTATCCCATAACATCCTATTCCAAAGCTTATCTTCCATGAACTGTTTTTTTTTACAGGTTCTAAGTCGTATATCCATATTGGGTTCTGCATTCCTTGCAATCCTTGCTTCTGGTCCTGCTGCAGTTGAACAAATTACTCACCTGACTGCTTTTCGTGGATTTGCTGGAACATCTGTGCTTATCCTTGTTGGCTGTGCTACTGATACAGCAAGGAAAGTCCAAGCAGAAATCATATCACAGAAATATAAGAACATCGAATTCTATGACCTCGACAAGTATGGCTCCTGAACATTATTTTTGTTAACCCCATATGGATAGTTGCTCAGATTAGCACTTCATAATTGTATTGATTTGGTAAAATGTGTATATATATAACATTTTTATGGAGGAGGTTGCCATTTTTGCCTGAAAGTGTTACTGCAGATTGGTGCATTTGTACTAAAAATAATAATTCTTGGTTTTCTGCTTTCTATTTTAGGCTTGGGATGCAATGCCTTTTGAAAGGGGCCTTTCAGCATCAATGTTATTGTCAATATTATGATACAAAGGCTTCGTTTGGGACGGTTTTTTTACTGTTTCTTATACTAGAAAGCTGTTTTAAGAAGCAATAAAAAAGCCGTTTCAAACGAAGCTTAATATGTAAACTTGTCTTTACGCGTCCCAACAACACATAGTGGACTTACCAAAAGTTTTCAATGATCGAGTGTGGTGCACTAATCGTATATAATGACTCATTGAAAGACATCTGTGAAATATTCTGTCAAACATTTACTTGAATAACTTTCAAACCAAGCAAGCAACTTATACTTTGTTTGGGATAGCTTTTTTTATTGCTTTTTAAAGCAAATTATTAGTATAAAAATTTCTTGAAATAAAAATTTTTGTGCTATAAAGTCATTTTAAAAAATAGTAAGAAAGCTAATTCAATTGAAGCCTTAAACATTTTGATTTAGTTGGTAAAATTAAAAATATAAGCCCCGTATTAGAAAGCTATGGTACAATCATATTTAGATATTTGAATATATGAAAATCTTTTCTTTAGCGAGAATTTTTTTTTTCTTTTAATCTGAAGGATTGCATATGCAATAGGAGATTCAATGTTTTTCTTCTTATTATATTTTAATCAAAGCAATGATTTTATCAAGGATGAAATATTTTTCTTTTTCAAAAGATTTTCTTAAATCATTTTCTACATGCAATCAACATTCAAGGTGTATTAAGTTTTTCTCATAAGAGGAACTATGTTGGAACTAAGACTTCGTTTGGGACGACTATTTTAGTTCTTCTTAAAGAAATTTTTTAGTATAAAAATTAATTTTTTTTATGAGAAAGTTGCTTTAATAAGCCATAAGAAGTTGTCCCAAATGAAGCTCAATTTTAAGTCAAATTTGGATCTAGTTCAAACATTATGTTTTTGAATCCAAGATTCTCATCTTATATTTTTGAACCCAGGGTTTTAAACTCATACTTGAATGTGAGCTTCGAAAATTCATGCCCCGACCTCCCTTGCTTTCATGAGAGTTTTAATGAATTAAGTTTCGAGACAAATTTTTAGAAGACAAATTGAGTTTCAAATAAGACACTACCCAGATATTTCTACCTCATTTTGCGAGGACTTTAGATATGAGTTCTGTTTTCTTATAGGTGCAAGCTCATATAGTTAATTACCCCTCCCAATAACAAGAGAACTTTTGATTAAGGCTAGTCATCAATTAGATACGTAATATGTATATGGCTTATAGTAGTAGTATGGGTTTAGTTGTTGAAATTTTAATATTTAAAATAAAAATTTCATCACCTTTCGCTTAAAGAACATGGTGGGGGAATGATGATGAGCACGATCAAGATCTCATGGTTCTATCATCCCTGACCATCATTATCCCTGGTTTATTAGTTAGAGGATCCTTGTTAGCAGCCATGGGTTGCTTCGTCCAAGGAAACCTTGTATACCAGAGATAAATATTTGTTTAAGGAGACAAATATGAATCCACCTTAGCTAATAGAGGTCTTTGCGCCCTATCGGTTATATTCTATCAATTCATATCTCAATGATTTGATGCCATTAGGGAACATACGTGTTATGACCGTAATAATAATATAGTGGAATCGTTCGACCAAGCCACTAGGTCAGAGCATCGTGGTCATAATTATTGAATTTTGAATTTTGATATATAGTTTTTGGTATTTTGAATTTTTTTTGGACATTTGAGTGACATTTTTAAGTGTTTGTGGTCCCCTCTAGTTGAGATAAACATTCAACACAGTCATTATCGGGGTGTTATTGTAGTCATTTGGAATCATTTGTATTTCATAAGCATTTAGAGGTATTTAAAAGTGTAGAGTCTTCTTCGGTTGATCTAAACATTCAACATGGCCATCATCGGGTATTCATGGGTACTTTTATTTGGTTGAACCTTGTCGACTCTATTAGTTACCGACATAGGATCGAGCTCGTTGTGGGCTTCAGACCTTTATTAGTGAATTTTTTTCTTCTTATAGACTTTGAAGGTCTAATATGAACTTATAAAATAACTGTCTTGGGCGACATCGTGATAATATATTTATTATATAGCTTGAGCCGTGTCGATTCCTATTTTGCTCGCGTAGAGGATCGAGCTTGAACTTAGGTTTATTGTTTGACCCATGTAGCATCCTCAGACGTCGCATATGTACAACATTCTCGTTGGGACCCATGCGGATATTTATGGGGCATTTTTGTAATTATATGTTGAACCTTATTGACTGTGTTTAATTGCTAACAGATGATCGTGTTCGTAGTATGCTTAATGTCTTTACTGGTGGATTTTCTTATTATGGGCTTTGGAGGCATAATATTAATGTATAAAATAAATATCCCGGTCAGCACCACGACTATATATTTGTTTGATAGTTTGAACCATGTTGACTCCTATTTATCCACATAAAAGGATCAAGCTCGAACTTTAGTTTATTTTTTACCCGTGCAACATCCTTAAATGTCAAGTATGTAAATGCAACACACTCACTGGGGCCCATGCAGGTATTTTGGGGGCATCTTTATAATTATTTATTGAACCTTATCAACTTTTTCTAATTGCTAATAGAGGATCAAGTTCGTAGTAGGCTTTATGCCTTCATCAATGAATTTACTTTGTAATAGGTCTCGAAGGAGTAATATAAATGTATAAAATAAATATATGGGTTGGCACAACGACCATAGATTTATTTGATAGCCCGAGCTATGTCAACTCTTATCTATCAGTATAAAAGGATCGAGTTCAAACTTAAGTTCATTTCTTGACCTGCACAACATCCTCAACTATCATGTATGTAAATACAACATGCTTGCCGAGGCCAATATGGGTATATAACAACATATGTTTTTTCTTATATTATGCTTTCATACTTGCATGTATATTTACATTTTTGTATATATACTAAGATGCTTGCATGTGTATTTTTACATTTGCATTTATATATATTGCAATGTATGTGTGGGGATATTTTGAAATATTTGACACTAATAAGATGTATAGGAAACTGTCATTTAAATGTGCATAAGCAAGTTTTCATAGGCATCATAAATTCATGTACATACCTTTAAGCAAATCATTTTGCCCATTACAAGTATCCTACATATACTCAGGAGAACTCGTATTCACTACAGATTCTAGATTATTACTTTTGAATTGGTTTATTGAATATGACAATTCTTTTTTTTTTTTTTTTTAATTTCATCGTTCATGAATAATTTGTGACATGCACTAAGAGTTCACTTGCCATTCATCTTATACCTATTCATTGCTATTCAATTGAATAGTTTGAATTTATTGATTAGTGTTTGTAGTTTAAGTAGCGTATTTATTAGCTTAAGGTCGAGTTCCCTGTTGTTTAAATTTAATTCCCTATGATCTTGTTTGTATTCAAATATCATGTCAATTTCATTAAAGTAAGATCCTTTATTCATTGAAAATTTTTACAACACCCCAGTGTCTCCCCTGTTTAGGGGAAATTTGAAGAGTTGGACCTTCCCACCATGCTACGAAGAGTATGTATGATAGATGTCGGGCAACACCATGGCCTCGATTGTTCAACCCCCACCGCACTATGAATAGTGTGTATGGGTCTTTGAGGTACCTATTTGAAAAGCACAATTTTTACCTGTAGGCACTGAGCCACGTACGAGTACTTAAAGTTGTCCGTCCTACGCTAGGAAGAGTATGTACAGGGCCTACCCACCTGGTCGCAAGTGTCGTACCAGACTCCCTCCAACTGTGCTACGAGAGCATGTACAGGGAGCCCCCCCAGTGCGCCATGAACATCAAATGTGGGATTTTGGGTTTTTATGTTTGGAGAACATTATACCTTTGCGATGTGGTGATGATGACGAAGTTGATGATGAGGGCACAAAAAATGAGGAAAATGTACAAAATGCATCAGAAACTTTTTTTTCTTCCTTCCTTTCTTATCACTTTTCCTTTTCTATTTTTGGTGTGTGCATATATATATAGCAGATCGGTCAAGTGATGTAGAGGTGGACCGATTGATTATGCTCAATTGGAGACAAGGGATCGAGTAGAAAGCCGAAAGTCGTGCTCAGTTTTAGGAATGGGAATGGCGGGCATAGCAGGCGGATGGGGCGGCCTTTGATGGGTGACTAGAGCTTCTAAACGATTGGCCCGAAGTTAGGTAGAGGTGAGATCGGAGGAGGCTGTGTATGGGTTTGGCTTAGATGTGAGGTAGGGTGATGGACAGGAGGAGGCAAGGCTGGCTGATTGGATCTAATGCATGTAAGGTTGAGGTGTAATAACCCGTATATTAATTCTATCAATTTTTTTCTGGAGTCAATATAAGTCCAAATCACAAACCGTCTTTGTCATAGCATTATATTATAGTGCTTTAATTACATAAAGTTTTTCATAATTTTTGGGCACCGATAAATTTTTTTAATAAATTAACACCTAACGGTACAAGTGAGAATTTCAAAACTGATATGTTTTGCGAACTGATTTCACAATTATTTTTTTAAAAAAATAATTAATTTTATGGATATTTTTTATAACTTTTAAAACCCAAAATGATTTATATGATTTTTATATTGAAAAATTGATTAAATTAAATATTTATATTAAATAATTATATTATATTATATTAAAATATCTTAGTACATTATTTAATAATATCTTAAAACCCAAATATCTTAATGCATGATTTATAAGCATTATTTAAAATATCATAATGAATTTGGCAATAGAAAGTATTTTGAGAAAAAAATGAGAGAAAAGAAAATCTCGAATTTGGAGATCACAGAGCAATTTTTGTTGGTCAAGCTAGTTAAAGAAATTTACTCATCTCGCTCTAAGAAACTTTTACCATATTTTTTATTTCAAATATTTTATGTTTTCAATATTTTTTCAATCAAATTTGTATTTTCATTACTTAAAAACAAGAATAATTTTGCATTGATAAAACTTTCAATATGTAACTTTTTATATATAATAGAGATTGAGATTATGAATGTTTTGAGTATTTTTTTAAGGTTTTTTAGCGAAAGATTTTGAAAAAGCAACGATTTTTGCCTACTTAAAAATTTATTTTGATAGTGATTTAGTTCAACTAAATCTTCAAAATATTATTTCATACATTATGTGTTAATTTGATTAAATTCTAAAAATGTAAATTTTTTGCTTAATATAATTTTTAATGTCCACTGTTATGATATTTTGGTACTTTTTGAATTAAACTTAATTATATTTTATTTACTATAATGCATTGAGAATGAATGTGGATATGTGATTGAGTAATAGCTGATTTCTATTACTGTTATAATATTGTGATAATAATATATGTGTAAAAGAGAAGTAAAGACTAGTTGATCTATTGGTTGATGACTTATTGACTTGTACATAATGGTGGGTAGATGAGCTTTCCTTTAAATACTTTGATTTGATGTTATGCTCTACTGATTTACGTGATATATTGATTGGAAGTTATAAGGAGATGATTATTATGCCGACGGGTAAAGAGTGACGACTCTATTTACTGAGTCAACAATTTACTAATACTGACACAATATTGAAAAATATCGTGATAACCAGAATTCTTACTTGTTTAGTGTGACTACTTAAATGAATGTTATTAGGGTATTGTTCATATTATTGTACATATTTATTTTTAGTATTGTTACTAATTTATTGATATAAAAGCATGATATATTCATTGAGCGCATGTTATGCAGGATATATTGAGCATGCAATTAAGATATTCATTTAATGCTAATATATAATAATTGGATAGTATGTGTACATTCATATATGATTTTACTATATTGATTTGATTTCAATAATCTTTACTGATGTTTTGATTTGATGCCTTATTCGATTTCTATACTAATTAATATTACATAGATGACGATTGTTTTATAGATTTGACACTTATACTAATTTACTATTTTACTGACTTTCATACTATAGTGTTTTACTATTTATAAATTTTATTACTACTGCATGTGAATTTTACTATTTCTGTATTGATTCAATGATCATATGAATACTACTGCTATGATTTAATCCCTAATATGTATATTGCTCTTTTATCATGCTTTGAATTCAATTGTAGGTTTTGGTGACATGTTTGACTTTTTAGCTCATTAAATGTGATAAATAATTTCATGTTAGGGTAGAGAATAAGGAGGGTGAAATATACCCAGATTCCTTAAGTTTTGTTTCTTTTTTGTTGTAACTATTCTTTTATACTCATGGCATAGTAGTTATGATATGATTATATAGATCTTGAGTAACGTATATGAGTTTTGAAAAATTAATACAGATGTGTATATAGATGTTTTGAATTCTAGAATTATTTCTGTTGTTTATTTCAGATAAATGAAATTAGTTAGCTATGTTGTTATTTATTAAAAGATTACAAGAATAATTCTTTCAATTCAGATTATGAGGCATCACATAAGGTTGATTTGTGGCTTAGTTATGGAGTCTGACTGAAGACTTGTAAGAGGTTTATAGAGGTAGGACATGGCTAGGGGTTTGCCCGTACGTTGATTCGGTTGTGAGTGGGTAGGAGGTTTATTGGGGACAAATAATTTAAGTGGATTGATAGAGGCATTTGGGAGATGTTTGAGAGGTGTAGCTGTTATACAGAACAGTGTGAGAGGAGGCTCAGTTAAAGGAGGCTTAGTTGAAGGAGGAAAGAACATGAGATAATGGCTCGAAGGCAAAAGAGGTGCGATCTGCACAAAATACTTCTCGTGCAATATAACCAAAGACTTCCTTCGCTTTTCCTCTTATAATGATAATAGGAGCCTGAGACAGAGTAGAGGCTACGTGATTTGAGTTGAATTTTTGCAAGGAGCTGCGAGATAGGATGATTCAGTGCCGCTTGCAGGTAATGAACTGAATGACAGAGGGTTTGAGAGGGATTTGAGCAGGGAATAAGGATGGATTGGAGATATCGACTATCAAGATCTAGCTCGGTTAGTTTGCAAGAGCGAGACGGGAATGGAGATCGAACAATAGGAAATAAAAATTTTCACATTTCAATATACAAAACATCTTCAAATCATAGAAAGAGCCACTAAAATAAAATCAAGAGTAAACTTTTTTTCTTTCTTTCTTTCTATTCATTTAACAACACATCAATATAATAGTTCAAACATAAGGTTTCCAAAATATGAAAGATGTCCAAAAACATTTCCTTACATATCATCTCTAATCATTCTATCACAAAACATCAAAAACAAAAAGATAAAACTTATCGCCCGTCGTCTCCCTATGACGGTACGTAAGGAGAGGTTTATCAGTCATTATCCTGTACCAGGCTCTCCTGAAATGTGTCCCATAAAAAGGGTGAGTCACAAATCAGTATATGTAAATGACATTCAAATAAACTTAGATATGATGGAAGAAACTACAACATGCTTTTATATCTCAATAAAAGAATAATCAACATATTACAATTTATCTAAGGTGAAACATGTCTTTACTTCAACCTTTAAGTTCTCATTCTTTACATAACCTTTCAATTCTTCCTCTTTAATCATTCATGCCTCAAATGAAAACCTCATATGCATATAACATAAAGATGTAATGTTCATAATATTTTAATATATATAGCACCTATCTCGGAAGTATCATTTGTATTGATTAGGTACATAAAAATTGATTATTCATTTACCATTTGGTTAAAAAGAACCTCATTTACCATTTGACTCAAAAGAGCCCCATTACCATTGCTCAAAAGAGCTCCTTTATCATTAATACTTCCGCATCAACATGCACATGAACATAATTTTTACATATTTATAAAAAGAGGCTTATGTAAACTAGTCATAATGATATCATAAAGATCATAAAAAGGAATGTCATTTCTAAGTATTTGTATGTAAAGAAATTTTCTAAATTTAAAAGAAGTCTATTTCACCTACCTCACCACAATGCGATCTGTCAAAAGTCTTTAAAACCCTTTTCTCTTACGCAATCAAAATCTACAAAAGACAAACATAAGGTGCAAACATAAATTTTCTCCCTCTCAAACCTTTAAAAAGCCCTAGGTTATCAACATGTAACTATTTCATACATCAAACTTTGATTTTCTATAAAACCCCTCTATCAAACTATGTTAATTTCATTTTTATTTTCACTAGAACTAGGATTCCAACATAACTCTAGCTTTTGGAAAGCCTTAATAAATTCTTTGCTCACCTCAAACAGACAAACCTCCTCTTTCCCTTTACACTCAAGTTAACATACAACAATTCATTGGATTCATCTAATTTAAAATTTAGAAAACAATAATTTATGATAAAGCTAATATCCTTGCTTTAAAACCTCCCTAAGCTAAAAGGAAACAACACACTTAAAGGGTTTTTCATGATTTTGGAAAACCCTAACTATTGGAGCATGAAAAATGTATCATAAAAGAATCTCGTTTCACAAAAAAACTTCCTAACATCAATTAAAAACTTTTCTACAAAGACATTTTAAAAGAAAATCAAAATCGGATAAAACCCTAAATTTTAAAACCCACATTTTTCATGAAATCAACTCATATTTGGGTTTTAAAACATCCCCCTACCCTTCCATATCTTTATCTTAAAGAAAACTTGCATTTTTTAAAACCCTAGTTTTCATCCCTTAAAGAAAACTCAAAGAAAAGAAGAGAAAACTCTTGCAAACAACTTACCTTAGCCTTCTCTTAGTTTTCCCTACAAGTTCCTCTACGAACGGCCGCCGGAAATCGTTGCCCGAAGCCTCCCCGTTGCCTTGCCTATCCGCCCTTTCTTTCTCTCTCGATTTCGAGTTTCGGCTGAACGAACAAATAGGGACCCAATTTCATTCGGTCCCCTTAAGAGGGATGAGGGCTAGTATTAATTACATAATGACATAAATGCTCTCACTTAAACCATATTTTCTTTAGTATTGACTAAGGGTATTTTGGGTATTAATAGACTTCGAAAATTTTTATCTCTAAAATTAAGAGAAATTAAATATAAGTTTTATATATCAATTCGATCCAAATTTTGCGCACTATTTTATGAAATTTATTGCGTTGAATTTCAATGACTTTGAATTTTTCACTTATAACTTATCGCGATGCATCGAAAGCGTGCAAGGTCTAAAATGACATTTCACGGGTTTTACAGACTGCAGGTAGCATCTTCTTGCATATGGGTTTCAGATTACATGAGCTAGAGGATGGGCACAAGTGGTGTGAAAGCTTGTGGATCAAGGCAAGGTCGGCATATTGTCTTTGCTTGGATCGACAGGTGCAACAGTGAGTTTGAGCTGTAGGGAAGAGTGGCTACTGAAGCTTGTGTGCGGGAACCAGAAAAAATGTGAAGGCCTCGCTCGATTGGCTTTTAATGACGGGGCAGAGCTTCGAGTCAGCATAATATTTGAGTAGGAATCTGCGCACGAGGATGGGCGACTCGATTCGATGCCATTTGCAGAACTATGGGATGGGACTGTATCAGAAGGCACGAGATTGGGCAATATTTTAGGCGGGGCATCGATAGAGGTAATAATGAAATTTATTTATTTATTTATTTTATGTAGATGTCAATATTGAACTTGCCATTCTTTCAGGTGGCAAGAAAGAATGATAGCATGAGAGTGTCAGCAATAGAAGGGAAGAGGAATACAAGTTAAATTAAATAAAAAATTTTTAAAACTCAGTTTATTTATCAAGCGCGATGAGATGAGTGGCATGATATGAGGTCAAATGAGAGCGGAAGTTCCGTGAAGGTGAGAGGGATAGCTTTCCAAACAATTGAGCAAGGGGAAATCCAAAGAAGATGAAGATGTTTAAAAGAGAGATGTTTCAATTGTAATATGATAAATCAACATGAATATAATGAAGAATAACATTTTAATTTGGAGATATTTTGGTCTACACATTTTTTTGGGGATATTTACCTCAAGTTGCGCTTTAAAGAATTATTTGTTTACAACTATTTATGATACTAACATTTTTCAAACATATTGCAATGTATACATTATGTCATTTTGCATTTTGATTTCTTCCAATTGTTTGATTGATTTTAAAATAAGCACCTGAAATTTTTTTTTGGTGTTTGATTTGTCATAAATGGATATCAATTTTAGGGCACTAATATATTAACAAGTCATTGGATAGCGTAAAAAAAAGTCAATGGATAGCGTGTGGTCATCGACATGAACGTCAGATACGAACCACAAATAGGTTGATGTTGACAATGAGCCGCAGGTTGCACAATGCTAGTGTGGAGGTCACAAGATTATTAGGGATATCAGGTGAAACGAGTCGCAAGTCGCTTAAGTGGAGGTCAAAATGCCATCAATGAAGAGGTTGAAAGAAACAAATTTTTGAATTTGTTCTTGGGCTAGAGTGGTTCTCACTAGGGTGACAACATTGTGTTGCAAGATTACGATGATCACGCTAGTCTAATATATTTTGAATTTGTTCAATTAGACTACTATAAAATATGTCTAAAATAAAGACATCGATCAAAATTTTTAATATTTAAAATTTTAAAATTCTTATGTTTTGTTTAATTTAAACTCCTTATCCATTCTAGTAAAGAGAGGGCAATACATTCAAATTTGATAAATTATTACGTGCTGAGTCTAGACGTAGAGTTATGTCCAGACTCCAATAAAATGTGACATGTATCATGTTCTTTTATACAATACATATAAATTTGTATACATTATGTACAACTGTACATGTTGTATATAAAATGTACAACTATATACAAAATATGTATAAATTTATATATGCTATGTACACATTATATATATAATTTGTACACTACATGTAAAAAAAAAAAATACATATCCTATTTTTATTGCAGCTATTAATTTCTCCTCAAATTTCCTTTTTCTTCATCGCAGTATATATATATATATGTATTTTTAAGGTTTCGAGTTGTGGTTACTCATTTGGAACGATCAATCCATCCATCTACCCAATTCTTTCTCCAAGCACGGGAACTTCGCTCGACTCCCCCGTGCCAATTCGCTCACAGCTACGATGCAGCCTTCCCTTCTCTCTCTCACATCTCCTTCGGCTCTCTCCAACTTCTTCCTAAACCCCACCAAGTACCCCTTTCCGATCCAAACCGAATTCCCCAAAACCTCCTCCCGTCCATTCTCTTTGACTATCCAATGTCCCGCCCTCTCCGTCGCCATCGATGCCTCCCCAGCCACTTCCAAGATCCTATCAAAGCCTTCGGCTGCAGAAGTCTGCCGGACGATTATGGAGCTTTCCTCCACCGGCACTCTTTCCGCTATTTCCCTGCAGGATGGTTGGCCACTGGGTATCGGCGCTCGCTTTGTCGTTGACGCGCACGGCACTCCCGCGCTGTGCCTTAATGAGCCTGGGAAGCTCTTCGCCCCCGCTGGCTCTTCCAGCTTCAATGTGCAAGTAATAATCTTTCTGTTTTAGCACCGAAACTTTCCATTTTGATGGGTTTCTGGTGGTTTTTATTAATACCATGATTTGCAGCTCCAGCAGAGCAGGTCGAGGACGAGGCAATGTACGCTGCTGGGAAATCTCGAGAAACCTGAGGATGGGTTTCTCTTGAAGGTACACTCTTTCTGGTGCCTCTAGATTGATTGCATGATTTTGAAGTTAAATTTAGTCTGCGACTTTTTATGAGCTATTTCGTTGGGAGTGAGATCATTTTGAGTTAATATTATCCATAAGCATTATAGCCCAGTCATATTTGTCGGATATTGTAAAACACTTTGGTTTAGAAATGAGAGTTTGCCCTGAATTACTTGCTGTAATACTAACATAACCTCGTTAGGGCTTTATCTCTTGAGAGCTTCAGTGTCAATATTCAGGTAATTCATGGTAGGGGATTGGTTAATGATAAATTGAGTTTAATGGGTTATATTTTAAATCCAGGCTTATGTTAAACTCGTTTAATTTTATCCCAAATAAGTTAAACAAGATTTATTCTAGGGTTATATGGTGAAGTTCATCTCAAAGTAAATATGCCCTTAATGATTTCTCTCAATTTGATTTGTTGAATAACTAGAGATTATTTTTACCCGAGTTCTTCTAACTAGTATGATAATACGAGTCACGCGTACCAGATAATGGCTTAGGGTATTTTCTATCTTTGGGAAATGTATCGTGATTGCCATTTAAAGAGATGTTCTGTCAACTTCTTCAATGCTCATCGGTTGGAAAACTGAACTACATAGATATGGAAGAGCGGCTGCTTTTCTATCCATTGATGAGAAATTTCATACTATTTTGTAAATTTTATATTTACTTTGTTGTTTCTACTCTTTTCTTCTACGGATTGACATTTTTGTAGCATATCAACTGTGTTTGAATGATTTTGAAGGTAAAGGAACTTTCAATAATTTTCTAAGTGTTGCAGAAACTTTGTACAAGGTGGGAGAAGAAATTTGGTGAAGAAGTGGATGAAGGTCTCCTCTATGTAATTAAAGTTGACAGAATTCTTCAGTTAGAAGATTTTAAGGAGGTATCCCCAAATTCATGCCTTTCTTCCTCCCTCCAAATCACCACTCTCCCTCCCTAAGAGAAAAAAACATCTTTATTGTTTAATGAATTCAAGCTGTTCAAGGGAAATGTCAGATTTTGCCTTCATCAATCTGCTGGATATATGATATTTGCAGTCAATCTCCATGAACAATAGCTATGAAATCAACTCTCTGTGTATAATTTAACCTATAAATTTCATTGTATAAAGTAATCAATATGAGCTTGATAGTGCATTCTTACCATGTTCAAAAAAGTATAATGTCTAACATTTTTAGGAGCTACTGAGTTGCTTGATCTCATGCACATAGTCATGCTTTGCATAATTGAATATATATTTTTAAAAGGAAGTATATATTGTTGTATTCATTCCTTCCAAATGTTAATTGTATTACTTTTTTTTAAAAATGTATGATTCATTACTTCTTTTGTGGAGTTCCTTCATGCTCTCAATTATGACGTTGCATGTTTATTTTGTGACTCCCATAATAAAGATTGTTATCTTGAGATATATTTGAAACTACCAAGAAACAAAATTTATTAACTTTATTTAATATTTATTGGGTTACCAGGCTTGTAGTAAAGAAATATTAAGCATACAATGTTGTTAAAATAATATTAATAATGTGTTTTCTTTTAAGATCAAAATTATTGGTACTATTCGAAAGATGACATGGTTGACATGCATATTATATAAGAAATCATCAATAGTTTTTCATAATTAATTAGAGATATTCAATAAGAGATATTCATAAAATACTTTGGTGTGTGCTATTTGCATACAACATAGTTCCTTTAAAACATGTATTGATATGAGTGAAAAGTTGAATAATGGAGGAAATATTTGCAAAATAAAGAGTTTTAAGATTAATAAAATAAAAATTGAGCATACAATATGAAATTTTTGTAGGTGTGGAATTGAAGATTATCAATCAATATTATTAAATGATCAATTTACATCAAAGCATGATCGTTTTAAGTATCTTTGATCTATTATATTGAATAATAGGGATGTTGATGAGGATATACTTCTAAAGTTTAAATTTCATGATTAACTGATGAAGTGTTTTGAGTACTATATAATAATGGAATTTCATTAAAAGTTATAGGTAGATCTTATAAAACTGTGAGCCATGATCTAGGGAGTGTTTGGCAACAAAGAAGTCCCTAATAGTTAAGTTTGACAGAAATGAAACTCTTAATATGAATGTGTGGTCAAACTAGGAATGATAAATCAAGTAATGATTATATTTAATTGATGGAGGTGTAACACACTTTTAAGACTCTAGAATGGAAAATATACTAAAGTGGCTTGGGTTTGCACAGTTGAAATTAGGAGCTGTTTTGATGGCCAGAAATGAAGAAAAATGTGGCAGAAACAATATCCAAATGTATTTCATGTCAGATGGTTAAGGTTGAACATCAAAAGCCAGGAGGATTTCCACAGCCCTTACCCATACCAGAGTGGAAATCGGAAGACATTGCTATGGATTTCGTGGTTGGCTTACCCAGATCTAAAAGATGATATGATACTTTATGTGTGATTATTGATAGGTTGATCAAGTCTGCACACTTTATACCTATAAAACAGTCTGATCCAGTTGAAAAATTGGCAAGTTTGTATGTTGATCAGATTGTTAGATTGCATGGGGTACCGAAGACTATAGTGTCAGATCGGGATGGAAGATTTACTTCCAGATTTTGGAAGAAAGTTCAGGAAGCTTTGGATACCAGACTTACCTTTAGTATAGCTTTCCACCCTCAGACAGATGAGCAGTCAGAAAGAACCATCCAGACCTTAGAAGATTTGCTCAGGTTATATGTTCTAGATTTTGGTGGTAAGTGGGAGGCATATTTATCTTTGATTGAATTTACCTACAACAACACTTTTCAAGCAAGTATTGGTATGGCTCCTTATAAGGCTTTGTATGGGAGAAGGTGTAGGACACCTTTAAGCTGGGCTGAGACAGGGGAAAGGAATATAATTGGTGCTGATCTGGTTAATGATGCTACAGAGAAGATCAGGTTGATCAGAGATAGATTGAGGGCAGTGCAGGACAGATAGAAGAAATACTATGATGCCAAGCACAGACCAGTTGAGTTTGATGTTGGAGAGTTTGTATTCCTCAAAGTCAGTCCAATGATGTGAGTGAAGAGATTTGACAAAGTGGGAAAGCTGAGTCCAAGATTTGTAGGTCATTTTGAGATTCCAGAAAGGATTGAAAAGGTGGCATATAGGTTGATTCTACCAGCCCACATGAGTGGAGTGCATAATGTGTTTCATATTTCCTCCTTAAGGAGATATATTTCAGATGAGGCTCAGAGGATTAGTACTGAAGTGGTAGATATTTAGCCATATTTGATTTTTGTGAATGAACCAGAGAAAATCCTTGAGTATGATGTTAAGCAGTTGAGAAGCAAAGCAATTCCTTTTGTTAAAGTGCTTTGGAAGCACAGTTCAGAGAAGGATGTCACTTGGGAGGAGTCAGAAATGAGGGAGAACCACTCTCATTTGTTTGTCTAAGGTATGGCTTTTCTGTTAAGTATTTCTTTTAAATTTTGAGAACGAAATTTTTATTAGGAGGGGAGAATTGTAAAACCCGAAAATACCATTTTAGACCTCACACGCTTTTCAAAGAGCCGCGAGGAGATTTAAGTGAAATTTTCAACGTTAACGGAATTCAAAGGAAATAATTTTAAAAAATCCTATGCAAAATTCTGGTCGTTTTGATATATATAACCCATACCCAATTTTGCTTATATATGGAATTCAAAATTTTGGAAGCTTCATAATATCGATTTTACCCATTTGTAAATAGAAGGCTGATTTCACTTAAGTGAGGGTATATGGGTAATTGTGCAAACCAATTTCTCTAATTAGACTATTCGAAACCCTTCCCTCATCTCTCATTCGCAAGTCACGGCCAAAATCGAGCGGACGAACAGGGACAGGCGGACGGACGGGTTCCGTGAGGGTTCTTCGGCGACGATCTTCCGGCGAGGAAATTAGTCTGAATCGAAGAGGACGACGAGAGGAACATTTCGGTATGATTTTTTTAAAACGAATCTTTCTCAATCTCTCAATTTTTGGAAGAGAAAATTTTAGGGTTTTACGAAAACTTTGAAATTCTTTACGAAATCAATAGGGAAGGATTAGGGATATATTTTAACAGTGGAAATGACATTATTTCGCAAAAAAAATTTGAAAATGAAATATTAGGGTTTTTCTTAGATTTTGAATTTTGAGGAATTCCCTTTTACAAATGTTGTTCCTAAGGATATTAGAATTGCTTAAATGAGGAAAAAATTAGGGTTTTAGAAATTTTTAATTTTCATAAATTATTTTAATCCAAAATTTTAAGTTTTAATTATAATTATATATTGATGATTAATTTTAGAGCAATGTTTTGATGAAATTGAAGATTTATTACTTTTCAAAAATTAAGTATTTATTAAATCCAAAAATTAAGATTTATTTAATTAAATATTCATTAAGTGTCGTAAGAAATTGTTAAGGAAAATTACCCGATTTAGCAATTAGACTTAGATTTAGCCTTAAGCCTTAATGAAGTTTGGATTTATGTGACACGGTTATTTTATTCTTAGGTTGTGATCATTAAAGTGTAAGGTGAAATAACTGTGTCGAAGCGACATACTATGCTTAAGAAAGGTAGGTGTTCATACCTTATTTAAATTTATAAGTGCTTAAAATTTTTATGCTTAAATGAAATTTTATGTATTTATTTTATCATTAATTAATGTTTTAGATTCTATGATTCTGCAAGTTCATGCTTTTATATTATGCATTAATAGTTGGAAAACATATGAATCATATGAAAAATATTTGAGCATGAAAATATATGAGACTTATGGAAAGAAATTGAACATAAATAAAAAGATTTAAATTGAATAACAATTTCATGTTGCATGTTGATCCGGAAGTGACAAAATGGTAATGGTAAAAGGGCTTACAAAAGCCAAAAGATAATGGAGTTCTTCGGAGCTAAATGGTAAATGAAATAACAAAAATTTGACTGCGTACCTGATCAGTATGAATAAGGGTACTTCCGGGACGGGTGTTACATTTAGCATAAATATTTTTGCATTTGCATTGCATATGAAAAAGGTGAAAGGAAATAATGAAAAGAATGAAATGTTAAAGAAGAAAAAAATGAAAGTAAGAATGAAAATTCAAATATTTTGATTTACAAATGATATGAAATGATTTTAATTATAAATATTTTTATTATATGCATCTTATGAAATTAACTGAGCTATGAATTACCTGCTAAGCGTTGGCTCATTCCATGTTTGAAATGTTTTTCAGGAGAGAAGTGATGACTGCACGATGACCGTACACGTATCGTCATAGGGGATCTCAGGATGAAAGGTTCCTTGTTATGATTTCAGTTTGAGTCTTTGAGTTTATTTTATGTGTAGTTTGTGAGTTTAAGTTTGAGTTTGAAGTTTAGATAATTGTGAGAGCTTATGTAATGTTGATGGGTTTGAAAGTTTTAGTAGTCATGTGTGATGATCAGTATGAATCTCTCTTCTATTTGATGTTGTTTAGTGGCTCTTTCATTTATGGACGATGTTTGTGATTTGACATTAAAGTTTTAATTGGAACTGTTAATGTTTTATATGTGTTTTTCATACGACTACTGTTCCCGCCTCGATTTTATTGGGCTAGCTGGGCCGGGTCGTGATAAAAGTGGTATCAAAACAAAGTTTAGTAATGATCAATGAAAGAGCCTATAGGATGATTGATCGAGTCTTACAATATTTGGACAGTGTAATTTTATGAATTATTTTGCTTTATGATTGATGTGTTTTATCTCAGGAATATGAATTATGAGCAGAATGTCACTGATGACATTGATAGGGAGGGAGGGAGCTATCATAAGTAGCAGAACCTCAGAGGAACAACACTATGTAGTCATTCGCTCAGATGATGGAAGCGATGACTCAGATGATTAAGACTTCCCAAAATCATGACAGTGGCGGTGGAGTGGAAGCAGAGCTATGGATAAGAACTTGAAACTATTTCAGGATATTAAGTCTCCACTGTTCTCAAGTGGCAGACCTATAGAAGCTGAGGACTGGCTGATGCGGATTAAGAAGATCCTTGAGAGCATGTCTTGCCCAGAGGATAAGAGAGTGACATTGACGGCTTATGCCTTTGATGGCGAGGCTGAGAGGTGGTGGAGGAGTCAGTTAGAATAAACCTTTGGAGGAAGACCAAGCAGCTAAGTCTCCTGGAAAGAATTTGTGAATGTATTTAGAGGCTGGTAAGTACCTATGACATCCAGGAGACAGATGCAGGATAAGTTCAACATATTGATTCAGGGAGATCGACCTGTTTCTTAGTATGAGACGAAGTTTACAATGTTATTCACCTCAACAAAATGCCTCATACAATTGTAAACTCCGCCTCATACTGAGAAACAAATCGATCTCCCTGAATCAATCTGTTGAACTTATCTTGTATCTGTCTCTTAGCTGTTATAGGCACATATCAGCCTATGAATACATTCATAAATTCTTCCTAGGAGACTTGGGTGTTTGGTCTTCCTCCAAAGGTTTCTTCTAACTGACTCCACCACCTCTCATCCTCTCCATCAAAGGCATAAGTCGCCATTGTCACTCTCCTATCCTCTGGGTAAGACATGCCCTCATGAATCTTCTCAATCCGCATCAGTCAGTCCTCAGCTTCTATAGGTCCGCCACTTAAGAACAATGGAGGCTTCATATCCTGAAATAGTTTCAGGTTCTTATCCATAGGTCTGCTTCCACTTCTACTGCCACTGCCCTAATTTTGGGAAGTCTTAATCATCTGAGTCATTCGCTTCCATCATCTGAGCGAATGACTCCATAGTGTTGTTCATCTGAGGTTCTGCTACTTGTGGTAGCTCCCTTCTTTCCTCCATATCAATGTCATCAGTGACATTATGCTTAGGATCCATATTCCTGAGATAAACACTTCAATCATAAGACAAAATAATTCATAAAATTATATTGCCCAAATATTCTAAGACTCAATCAATCATCCTATAGGCTCTTTCATTGACCATCACTAAGCCTTTATTCTGATACCATACTTGTCACGACCCGGCCCGGCTAGCCCGATAAAATAGGAGCGATAACAGTAATCGTACGAAAAACACATAAAACATTAACAATTCTAATTAAAACTTTAATGTAAAATCACAAACATCGTCCATAAATGAAAGAACCACTAAACAATATCAAATAAAAAAGAGATTCATACTGATCATTACACATGACTACTAAAACTTTCAAACCCATCAATATTACATAAGCTCTCACAATTACCTAAACTTCAAACTCAAATTTAAACTCACAAACTACACAGAAAATAAACTCAAAGACTCAAATTGAAATCATAACAAGGAACCTTTCATCATGAGGTCCCCTACGACGATACGTGTACGGTCGTCGTGCAGCCATCACTTCCTCTCCTGAAAAATATTTCAAACGTGGAATGAGCTAACGCTCAATAGGTAATTCATAACTCAGTTAATTTCATAAGATGCATATAACAAAAATATTTATAATTGAAATCATTTCATATTATTTACAAATAAAAAACATTTGAATTTTCATGATTACTTTTCTTTTTCCCTTCTTTAACATTTCATTCTTTTCATTCTTTTATTTCACTTTTTTCATATATAACGTAAATGCAAAAATGTTTATGCTAAATGTATACACCCGTCCCGGAAGTATCCTTATTCGTACTGATCAGGTACGCAGCCAAATTTTGGGCCATTTCATTTACCATTTGGCTTCGAAAAACCCCATTATCATTTGGCTTTTGTAACCCATTTTACCATTATCATTTTGACACTTCCGGATCAACATGCAACATGAAATTGTTATTCAATTTAAATTTTTTCATTTATGTTCAATTTTCTTTCATAAGTCTTATGTATTTTCATGCTCAAATGTTTTTCATATGATTTATATGTTTTCCAACAATTAATGCATAATATAAAAGCATAAACTTGCAGAATCATTGAATCTAAAATATTAATTGATGATAAAATAAATACATGAAATTTCATTTAAACATAAAAATATTAAGCGCTTATAAATTTAAATGAGGTATGAACACCTACCTCTCTTAAGCACAGTATGTCGCTTCGACACAGTTCTTTCACCTTACACTTCAACGATCACAACCTAAGAATAAAACAAACGTGTCACATAAATCCAAACTTCATTAAGGCTTAAGGCTAAATCTAAGTCTAATTGCTATACCCGGTATTTTCTCTTAATAATTTCTTATGACACTTAATGAATATTTAATTAAATAAATCTTAATTTTCGGATTTAATAAATACTTAATTTTTGGAAAGTAATAAATCTTTAATTTCATCAAAACATTGCTCTAAAATTAATCCTCAATATATAATTATAATTATAAATTAATTTTTGGATTAAAATAATTCATGAAAATTAATTTTTTTTTAAAACCCTAATTTTTTCTCATTAGTATTTCTAATATCCTTAGGAACAACATTTGTAAAAAAAAAATTCCTCAAAATTCAAAATCTAAGAAAAATCCTAATATTTCATTTTCAAATTTTTATTTTTTGCAAAATAATGTCATTTCCACCGTTAAAATATATCCCTAATCATTCCCTATTGATTTCGTAAAGAATTTCGAAGTTTTCGTAAAACCCTAAAATTTTCTCTTCAAAAAATTGAGAGATTGAGAAAGATTCGTTTTAAAAAAATCATACCGGAATGTGCCTCTCGTCGTCCTCTTCGATTCAGACTAATTTCCTCGCCGGAAGATCGTCGCCGGAGAGCCCTCGCGGAATCCGTCAGTCCGCCCGTCCCTGTTCGTCCGCTCGGTTTCGGCCGTGACTTGCGAATGGGAGATGAGGGAAGGGTTTCGGATAGTCTATTTAGAGAAATTGGTTTGCACAATTACCCATATACCTTCACTTAATTGAAATCAGCCTTCTATTTACAAAGGGGTAAAATCGGTATTATGAAGCTTCCGAAATTTTTAATTCCATATATAAGCAAAATTGGGTATGAGTTATATATATCAAAACAATCAGAATTTTGCGTAGGATTTTTTAAAATTATTTTCGTTGAATTCCGTTAACGTTGACAATTTTACTTAAATCTCGTCGCGGCGCTTTGAAAAGCGTGCGATGACCTATTAACGTTGTTTTCGGGTTTTACAATTTAATTGATGGTAGGTGTAACACACTTTTAAGACTCGAGAATGGAAAATATACTAAAGTGGTTTGGGTTTGCACAGTTTAAGTTAGAAGGTCCACCAATATAGTAGGTAAATAAAGTTATTTTAAATGATTGAAAGGAAAATGGGGAGATAGATATTAAAGTGATTGGCCTATTTACAACACAACAACCCTTATTTTATGCTTCTATTAAATTCCTAATTGCTTGATTGGGGGACGTGCTAATGCATTGGTTTAATAGTTAAAAAAAATGATATGAGTGCTAGTTTTATAAATAGGTAAGTTTTAAGTTTTACTAATGTATCTCCCCCAATAAAATTAATATCTTATGCATCCTCATTTGGAATTCATGAAGAATGATGATTCATAAAATCAATCCCCAAAAGTTTGGGACAAGGTTTGTTGCAGTTTAGAATAATTGACATGTTGGTATTGTATGACACATACATCAAGCATCGTAAACTACTCTGGGTTTTGGTCCATACATGAGACCATTGACGCTAGAGTCAACAATTTATTATGAATCATTTCTCTATCTAGTTGCTTAATTTTCTCAGGATTTTTTCTAATATTTTAGACTTAGGCCGGCTTGCTTAGGATCTTTATTCTACTAGATAAAAGCTCCAAGAGATTGAAAAATGAAAAATGAATTGAAACCATGGAAAATACCTTGGCTAAAATATTTATGGATAGATTGAAGAGTATTATTTACATCAAAAAGTTTGGTTGATGGAGTTAATGATCCAATTATATTTGATGTGTCAAATAGCTTTGATAAGTGTATAAAAAGAGTCATCGATTGGTTTAACTTTAATGACACTTTGGATTTACCTCAGATGACACTTTTAATATAGTTAATGACCTGAATGATTTGAGGGTTTTTCTGGAATGCTATTTTGGCTTTAATGAGCACATACAAATGTCATTTGATCAATGTGTCCATCGCCTTGATGTGATTATGATGATGTTGCTAGGCTATTTTTGTGATTAGTGTAGTATTTGTTTAAGGATCTACATGTGTCATAAGGTAGCATATAGGATAGCAATGATTGACTTGGTCTGGTGTTAAATCGGTCATGGTAAAGAAGTTTACATTGAACTAGTTCAAGATGAGAGACTATTTTTGGCTGGCCTCGGTTATTGGGTTTGATGGAAATTGCATTAATTCAGGAATGAAAGTTACAATCAACTAAAGTAAAAGAAACCTATCACAATCTATCTTAATCAAGTCAACAAAACTTGATGGAAGTTCACTTTCTAAAAAAACATCCCAATAAAAGTCACCTAATATTTACATTGGGGTAAAATAATTTGCATTTTTGTTTAAGTTCAGGTTGGCCATAAGTGAGAACTTGCTTATTTGTTAGTCTAAATTAGGTAATAGTGCTTTCCCATTTTTAGTGAAGTATGTAGTCTAAATGAGATAACAGTACTTTTCCATTTTTAGGGAGGTATGGTAACAGCTCATTCAATCATTAACTTATAGAAATATATGCAATGCTATATTTATCTTAGGGCTAAACATGATATAGAGCTTAAAGTCTGCGATCATCGACAAAAGTGCAAGCTCATTGTATTGCATCAATCTACTCCATTTTTTGTTTGTTTGAGTAATTGGAATATATAAAGTCTTTGTCTGGTTGTAGTGAGGTTTGTGTTGTTCATCAATATGTAAAGTTGCACTACCCTTATTTTGAACCATCTTACATCAAAAAGTTTTCTACGTGAGTTCAATTGAAAATGCAGATGAAATAACTATTAAAAAAAATATTTTGTTTGTTTTATTATGTAATGTAAGGTAGTTAGCTTGTTAATGGAGAGAGCTGATTGTTTGCTATTTTATTAAATTATAGAGTGGCTTTACAAAGTATTAAGACTTCTGGTTTCACGATGCCCGAGCATGGTGTAAGAGAATGATGCTTTCTTTTATAGAAGAGTTTTTCGGTTTTTTTTTTCTTATTTTTAAATCCTAGAATCATTCTAAACACATTTTCTTAAATACTTTCAATTCTTGACACACTTGATTGTTTCCTATGTTCCTTAATAGTTTTTTTTTTTTTTTTTAATTTAAAAATTTTGTTGGCCTGTGTTATCTTATGCAAGAAACTTGAATAAGTTCTGGAGTTCCTCTGAATATATTTGCTATCCTTAAAGAACTTGTATTGGATTTGCGGATTGTGTGTATGAACTATGAAGCTTAAATCTATGTCATTAAACTTTAATATTTTAGGCAATACTATATGCATCGTTTAACTTATTTAAACTCCTCCATACTTAATAGTTTAGGAATTACATATTAGTGGCCATTTATTTTTGTTTGCAATGTAATTAGACTAACCTAAGCCCTCAAAATGGTTCACATTTGTTCTTTGCAGGACACTGTGTGGATAACCTCCTTAGACTATTTGAATGCTGAGCCTGATCCACTTCGGAATTGTGCTGAAAAGATCGTGTATGAGATGGATACTAAACATACAGAAGATGTTCTGCGGGTATGCCATGTTTATTTGGACACTCAATTTCAGGTTTGACTCTTATACTTTTTTTAAAAATATACTAAAAAATTGTATATTCAACGTAAAATTTTCTTTTATCACCCATGTACATAGTTTCTGTTAAACTGTACTATTTTTTATTCTGAATGTTTTCTGGTATCAGCCTTAAGCTTAGGCGTCTAAGTAATCACTTTGATGCCAAGTATTGCTTTGTCTATATTCGGCAGGATCATCTTGAGTAAATCCCCATGATATCTTCTGTGTGCTTTTCCCAAGTTACTGAGAAATTGCAATATTTATCATTGTGCAATTCATTTCTAGTTAAAATTCTGAAAAATATATAATAAACTGGTGCATATTACAAAAACCGGCCCCAAATAGTTGTACTAAAGCTAATGATGATTATGACGGGTCCATATTGAACACTATTGTCATTTTGTTTTAAATTATTCGAACTGCTAGAGCTAAGCTGTTTTCTGCCAAATCAAATCAAATTAAATTTCCTAAACATGTTAACCGTAGGGTTCATTTTTATCATCCCAACTTTCATATGAATCATCGCAAGCTTTGTCCCAATTATTTTGTGTTGGCTTTACAGATCCTTGTTCTCAATTTATTTTTGTTGATTGCTTCTGTAGTTATTGACTCTATTTTTCACAAATCTTTCTGGACAATTTCAAGTTTGTTATCTTTAGTCTATTCATTATCCTTCTAATCTTTTTGCATTAATCCTATTAACTCATTTTATTGATTCATATTCTATCCCTCATTTCACATACTCAAATCACATAAATCTATTTTTTATTTTCTTTTGATCAATAGTCTTTTGGCACGATCTAAATCACCTATATCTATTTTCGACTTGTTTTTATTAACAGTTTTTTTTTTCACAAGATGTCTTTAATTTATATGCTAATTCCTTTCAATTTACTTCCTAGTTTTATTGCATTTTTTTTAATATTCTTATTTATGCTACACAACTTAGTTTGCAACTTATTTATTTCCTAATACTCGGATTCAAACTTAGTTGCTATTGTATAAAATTTACTTTTGAATTTATATGATATTCTCCGATTATAACTCTTGAAGTACTTCTCCATTTCAAACATTCAGTTATAACTCTTAAAAAGTTATATGCTCATCAATATCATGTTTCATTTGCATTATGAATTCTATATAATTAAACATATCTTAACAATGCATCACTAAAAATTCAGTAATTTTCATTCAAAACTAGCAATCTCACATTCAACCAATTTTTATATCATATAATCACACTTTTGTAAACTAGTTTATAAGCCCCAATCAAATAATTTCTAAGGGTTTCTTCCATTGTTCTAAGTCTTTCAATTATTTAAGAAATTTGCTCACCTATCAACACTATATCATTATAAATGATATACACCTATGTCATCTAACTTCAATACATTTCGTAAGATACTTATAACTAATAAAAATTATGTTGATTCAATGCTGATTTTAATATAATCTCACAGTGATTGAAAGCTCTTTTATAACTCTAGAACTATTTTTAATAATAATCAATGTTTCATTTCACATCTCTTTGATAATTTCAATATTATTTTGACACACATCTTTTCTCCTCAAACGTCCTACTAAATAATTCTAAATGGTTCTCGATCATTTCTTTTCAAATTCTATAAAAATAATATTAATATCCTTTCATTGATCGTACTACTTAGACAATAATTGTCATATTTACATAAATCATCTCAATAATCTCTTTTGTTTTGTTTTTTGTTTTTGCATAAAATTAAATTAATTCTTTCACATTAGCAGGATTTATTAAGCTTAGGTTCTAATACCCTCTCACATAAATTCAGTGAATGGTGCATTAGTTTGGTTCTCTTATCATAATAGTTCTATATAGTCTTTTGTTGTCAAATAGTGGTATTAAGGTGCAACGTTGTCAATCATTTGACATCTTAGTCAATAAGATTTTATTAAAATGATTTTTTAGCCAATCTATTCTAACATCTCCTATAACTCTTCAAATCTCAATATTATCTCATTTGGGTGTATAACTTTATATTTATTCATCTTCTTTGAAGTTTCCTGAACATCAATTTTTGAATTAATTTTTAATAAACTTCATGATTCTGTTCCTTTTGCTCTCCCTAAAAGGTTTCTTCCTTATTTCTTCTTCTTCTTTTTTTTTTAATTTGTCAAAATAAAACTTCCAATATTTCATCTATGATTTCTTCTATTACTAAGAACATATCTTTACTCTTAATATATGTTGCTCTATAAGTTTCTTCATCTCTTTTCTTATACCTTGGCCTTTTTTTTATATATTTATTTTTCCCTTTTCTTATCACAACAAGTTGTAGCTTTACCTACCTTGCTTCCTTACGGAACTTGTAGCTTCCTTACAAATTGACAAGTTTCAAGTGTCTTTATATTTCCCATGCTGTAGAAGTACTTTTTTTTCCTTCATTAGTACTTTATATCACCTCTTTTCTTTACATAGTTTTCTTACTAATTTACGATCTATCTCTATTCTCTTTTTGATCTATTTCTACAAATTTTACTTTGAAACTAGTCAATCTATGACTTCTCACCTATGTTGCACCGATATGGATACCTGATACGTCAATTCTTAAAAATATAGGATACGGATACGGCACAGATACGACATTATAATATAAAAATCATATATAAAAATTAAGAAAGTGATCAAAGCGTAATATTTGAAATGACAAAAAAAAATGAAAGCAACATCATTTGTAGGATTGTATCTCATAATATCAAAATAAAAGTAAACATTAAAAATTTAAATGTCTAATACAACAACAAAAAAAAACATAAATTGGTCAGCACATGAAGTTTCAACTATTCAATAGAAGGAATGATAGGATTTGCTTCTTCAATGTTTATTCAACACATGAAGTTTCATTATGTTACGAAGGATCGACACAATTAAAATCACATGAATTTTAAACATGAAAAATTTAAGTAAAAGTGTAGATATGTCGCAGATGTGACGGGGTTCCAAGGAGGTGCTGCCCCCTGGCGGGGTTCAACCTGAGTATCGAGCGATACCGAGTACTGAGTGGTACAGAGTTCCAGTACCGAGCGGTATCGAATTCCGGTACCGAGCGGTACCGAGTTCCGGTATCGAGTACCGAGCGGTACCGAGTATCGAGTACCAAGCTGTACCGAGCGATACCGAGTTCCGGTACCGAGCCTACGATGAAGAAAATGAAGAAAAGGACGCGTATCTAATACGTGTGGTCAAATTTAAATAACTCTTTAATTGGACACGACAAAGCCGTATCCGAGACATATTTGTGCCGTATCCGACACATTTGTGCCGTATCGGACACGTATCCGTATCCGACACGTGTCTGATACAGCATGCCTCGTAAATAGGAGTATCTGTGCTATATAGCTTCTCACCTTTTAAATTGTACCATCTTGTCACATGACAAATGCTTATGTTGATTTATTTATTTGTATTTCTAATATATTTATTGTAGTTAATATCCAATATTGTGTAGTTAAACTCTCTATTCAAATCACTTTACAATCCTGAAAAAAAAAAATTTCGTTCTAAGTGAAAAATGGTACATCTATGATTCGTAACTCCGCTTTTGTAAGTGTCTCCCATTTCTTACACTCAGCTTGCTATTGCATGATATGTTGCTATGAAATAAATAACTTCTCCCATTATATTTTTATCTCTTATTTCATTCCAACCATGAATCGTCTCATAACTCTTACAAGATCATACAAATGCCTTCAACTAAGAATTAATAATTGTTCTCTTATATTTATTTTGTTATTTCATTACATTCTCTCAAAAGTTTATATTTTTAATTATTTTTAAACCCAATTGAGCTGGATAAATATTAACAATGATTATAATATCTCTGTCAATAATGAACTTAAGAGTAATCAGGATATTACTACTATTATCACTTCAATAATTTTATTTTTTAACTTCCTATCTACTATTAATCCAACATTGTTTTTATTATTGGGCTTCCTAACGTATATTAGTTTATAACATTCTCTAATATCCAAGGTTGTGAAAATCGAACCGAAGATAGAACCGAAAAAAAAAATGTTTATGGTTCGATCGGGGTTGAATCGGATGACATAATAAATATGAAAAATTATTTAAATAAAATTTAAATGATAGAATAATCATGTAATAATTTAATTTTTTTATTTAAAAATTAAATTCTCATATTAATAATATCTTATGTAAATTTAAATTTAAACCCATTCAATTTTTAAATTTAATTCAAATCAACAAAAATTTAGCTTACATATAAATTTATAAATTTAAGATAATTATTATTAATTTATGTTATATATTTAGATATAATTTATACCTATAAATTATTTTAAATTCATATTATAAATTTAAAATTATAAATTATTAAAATTAGATCATTTATATTAAATATATAAATAAATAAATATTTTTATAATACATAAATAATAAATAAAATATATAATTTATTTAACATTATTAATTAAAAATAAATGCTATTTACATCATAAAAAACCTATTTTAAGATATATAATGTATGTTGTAAGCTTTTTTTTTTTTTTTTTATGTTGTAAGTATAAAAAATAAGAATTTCAACTTATTTAATCTCATATCACTTTGGGAACTTCTTCTTGGTAATATTATACTTTATATTGCCTTTTGAGTTTGGATGAGGTAAGAACTCTAGAGTGACATGGAGCCATGTGAAATGCTTAGGGAACTTCTTTTTGGTAATATTTACACTTTATATTGCCTTTTGAGTTTGGATGAGGTAAAAACTATGGAGTGAGAGACATGTGAAATGCTTGGTTGGAATTTTTTTATTTAAAATTAAGCATTTTAAATTTAAATTAATTTGTTAAATTATAAATATTACTTAATATTATATTCTTAATGTATTAAATTAATTTATTTAATTATTTAAGTATTTTAGAAATTGAGTCGGTTGGTTCAAGGGAATCGAGACTAGTTTGCAGGTTGAACTGCCGGTTCTCGCCAGTTCATCCCAGTTTTATACAAAACCGGTTTTGAAGCTAAACTGGTTCGGTTCTGTTTTTAAACCCCTACTAATATCTTTGGAATTTATCCATTTGCATATCATATCTTGAAGATGCTATATTTGTTCTTCTAACCATTGTGTCCGCACATTCTCTTTGATAAATTCTTCATTTAATATCTGAAAACAAGCATTAATACGACCCCAGAGAAATGAATAAAGATCAGGGAAGAACAGTGAACATTAAATCTAGTTTTCAACCTCTACAGTCTTCCTCCATCTCATCTTACATTTAATAATCAGCCATTACAAAAGTCATTTCTCTCTCTACAATGAGATCAGATTTTAAAGACTAAAAGTAAATAATAAAGTTAAGCTATTGTTGTGTCCATCAGCTGTTGAGATGCTTACGTGATTTCCTTTTGCAGTCTGCAAGAGCGGCTGCTCTGTTTTCTGTTGCTGTCTTGAGAAGTGGAGAACTTCATGTTATCATGAGTGGTCCCACTTTGTTTAGTTTGCTTAACAGTCCCCCGCAAATTAACCGTGCGAGTGCAAAGAGTTAATTTGTTGCGAAGTAGAAGAAATCGTGTAATAGGAAGACTCTTTGTAAAAATATTGGCTGTCTGATCATTTGTAGAGATGTGATGAAGAGTGATGATCTTTGCCTTGATACATTCTCTAAGATAATGTTGATCAATCTCAATATGCTTCGTCCGGGCATGAAAAACAGGATTATTTGCTAGAGATATAGCCGAAACATTATCACAATATAGAAGAGTAGGCATGCTGCATTGAATTTTAAAATCCTGCAATAGGCGACGTAACCAAACAATTTCAGTTGCAGCCACAGTGAGTGCCCGATACTCTGCTTCTGTGGAAGAGCGAGAAATAGTAGATTGTTTCTTTGCACTCCAACTAATAAGCGTACGACCAAGAAATACGCAATATCCAGATTTAGATTTCCTGTCAATTTTGTCACCAGCCCAGTCAGCATCAGCATATGCTGATAATGTGAAGTTTCCAAGTTGTATAGGTATGCCGGCAGAAACAGTGCCTTTTAAGTAACGAAGGATTCGTTTCAGCATTTGAAAGTGACGATTAAGAGGTTTGTGCATATGTTGACAAACTTGATTCACATCAAAAGAAAGGTCAGGTCGTGTTATGGTCAAATACTGTAATGAACCCGCAAGACTGCGGTATAAATATGGATCCGAGAAAGGAGTCTCATCAGCGGAATAGTTTTGGGCTTTAGCAGACAAGGGAGTTTGCAATGCATGGCAATCGGTCATGCCTGCTTTTTCCAATAAAGCATTTGCATAGGATGTCTGATGTAAGAGCATTCCTGTACCTGACCGCTGAACTTGTAAACCCAGAAACGTGTGAAGCTTGCCAAGTATTTTGACTAGAAACTGTTGTTGCAAATCTTGTAATAATTGTGAAAGAGCTACTTCATCATTTCCCATTAACAAAATATCATCTACATAAACAAGCAAGTAAATTGAAGTAGTTTTTGAGGTGTAGGTGAGTAAAGAAGGATCCGCTTGACTGAAAATAAAACCCCATTGGATGAGATATTCAGTGAATGTTGAAAACCACTGTCTCGGAGATTGTTTCAAGCCATATATAGCTTTGTTCAACTTGCATACATAGTCAGGATTTATTAAATCTGTAAAACCCTTTGGTTGATGCATGTAAATATCTTCTTCAAATTTTCCATGTAGAAACGCATTTGATACGTCAAGCTGTGTTACGTTCCATTGGTTTGCTATGGCACAGGTAAGGAATACACGAATGGTATGAAATTTTGCCGGACTGAAAGTTTCGAAGTAATCAAGACCATATTCTTGGTTGTAACCTTGAGCCACAAGTCTTGCTTTGTAACGAGCAATGGTGCCATCATCATTTAGTTTGGTGCGGAATAACCACTTGTTTCCAAGCACATTATAAGATGAATGTGGTGGCACAAGTGTCCAAGTACCTTGTAATTGGAGGGCTTGAAATTCTTCAGACATCGCATTTCGCCAATGTGAATATTTAATGGCATCAGAATAACTTGTTGGGTCATGGAGAGTGTTGGTGACATGAAGAAGGTTGAAGATTGAGCGTGGCTTTAGAGTTCCTGTTTGAAACCGAGTGGTCATATGATAAGTTTTTAATGGGGGAGATGGAATGATCGGACTAGATGAGCTGGAGGGAGAAGCAGAAGTTATACTTGGTGTTGGGACTTGGAAGGGTGTTGATTGAGCTGCTGTAGATGTGTTGAGAGAAAGATTAGGAGTTTGTGTTGAAGGAATAGGCACAAGAGTCAAGGGTGGAGGATTAGGAGGGGAAGGTGCTGTTGTAGTAGTTTGTGTTGGAGGAGAGTTCTAAAACGGAAAAAGATTTTCATGAAATTTTACATTAACCGAAGTAGTGACTTTACTTGTTAAAATATTGAAACAGTAATAGCCTTTTGAGACCGAAGCATACCCAAGGAAGATTGATTGCATAGCTTTAGGGGCTAGTTTGTGAAACTTATGTGGAGGTAGGAGTGGAAAACATAAACAGCCAAACACTTTCAAGAAGTTATAGTTTGGTAAACGATTGTACAAAATATGATAGGGTGAACGATTATTAGTAACAGGTGATGGAAGCCTGTTAATGAGATATACTGCTGTGAGAGCAGCATACACCCAAAATTGGTAAGGTAAGTTTGCATCAAGAAGAAGTGTTCGCGTGGTCTCAATAATACGACGATGCTTGCGCTCAACAAGGCCATTTTGTTGGGGTGTGTAAGGACAACTGAATTGTTGTTGGATGCCATGATTTCGAAGGGAGTGCTGAAATATTTTATTTGTGTATTTAGTGCCAGAGTCAGATCTAAACACTTGAATGGGTGTTTGAAATTGTTTTTCAGCCATTATTTTAAAATGTTTAAAATGCTGAAATGTTTCAAATTTTTGTATCATTGGGAACAACCAGGTGTAACGAGAGAAGTCGTCAATAAAAACAACATAATAACGAAATCCATTCATTGAAGGTATTGGAGAAGGTCCCCATACATCTAAGTGAATAAGTTGAAGAGGTTTCGTTGCATACGAAGTTGAAACATTAAAAGTAGACCTATGACATTTGGATTGAGAGCATGACAAACAATTACTGGACAAAATTAATAGTTAGAGGGAAGCATGGCTCGAAGTGTTGCCAACGTGGTGGAATGAGGATGTCCCAGCCGCTTGTGCCAGAGAGAAGATGTTGAAGAAGAACCGAGAAGACTGGATGATTTTGTGTATAAGGCAGTAGAGATTGGATACAATCCGTCATGGCAGCAACCTTGGAGGAGAGTGGAATGATTCGTCGTGTCCTTTATTTTAAAGCCGTTAGAATCAAAGAGAACAGAACAATTGTTATTAGAGGTGAGTTGTTGAACTGAAAGTAAATTATGTGTGAGATGAGGAACAAAGTAGAGAGGTTTAAGTTTCAGCTTACGAGTGGGCGTGGGTAAAATTCCTTGGCCGGTGGCGACAATGGGCAGTTGCTGACCATTCCCAACAGTTATATGGTTAGTGCCATTGTAAGGTTGTGGCGAATGTAATTGCGAAGAATCTGATGTTAAGTGTAAGCTGGCACCGGTGTCCAAGTACCATTCAGAATTGGCGGAATTTGACATAGCAGATAAGGCAGAATTTTGTTGTGGCTGATATGAAAAATCGCCTCTATACCAGCATGTGGTAGCAGAGTGACCACGCCTTTGACATATTTGGCATTCAACGGAGCGATTTGACGATCAATTTCCACGACCAGCATTCCGTCCTCCGCGATTATAAGGCCGCGATCTATTAGCCGAGTAACGGCCTCGGACACGACCGCGAGATGAAAATAAAGCGGTAGACGGATCAACGGTGTCCACCAACTGAGTTTCCTTTAAGGCTTCTGCAGTCAAATTGATCTCCTCACTGCACAAAAACGAGTACAGATGATCTAAGCTGAGTGGTTGCAAATTTGTCCGAATGGAGGTTTTGAAAGCATTATAGTTTGTCGGTAGTCCATTGAGGGTGTATAAAATTATATCTTCAGTGTCTATGCTGCTACCAGCAGCATTGATCTCATCGACTTTGGATTTAACCAGAGACAGATATTGCGTCATCGTCATATCTTTCATGGTTAAATGGTGAAGTTCATTCTTAAGTTGCAGGATGCGAGACCTGTTCGTTGATTGCAACCGTTTGTCAATGGTTACCCATACAGAGTGAGTGTTTTCTAGGTTTAGAACATAAGGTAACAAAGGAGGAGAGATAACTGAATACAAAGCTGCTGTTAAGTTCTGATCTATAAGTTGCCAAAGTGTAAAATCAGCATTAACAGAGGAAGATTGATCGGAACTTAGTAGATACTTGGCTGGAGCAGTGGTAGAACCATCAAGAAACCCATGGAAACCATTTGCTTGAAAAACTTTGATAACCTGAGCTCTCCAGCTAGAGTGGTTATCAGGGGTAAGTTGAGAATGGACAACATTTTTAATGTTGTTCATAAGAAATTTGAGGGAGGAGGGGATTTGCGTGTCAGTCAGATGACTGTAAGCAGATGCTGCTACCGGAGAGGAGGTAGACGAAGTGGCCGAAGCAGACATTTTGAATGCAGAAGAACTTACTGTAGCAACTCTATAAATAAGCAGAGAAAAGAACCTTACGGTAGGGGCTCTGATACCATGATAAATTCTTCATTTAATATCTGAAAACAAGCATTAATACGACCCCAGAGAAATGAATAAAGATCAGGGAAGAACAGTGAACATTAAATCTGGTTTTCAACCTCTACAGTCTTCCTCCATCTCATCCCGTCTCATCTTACATTTAATAATCAGCCATTACAAAAGTCATTTCTCTCTCTACAATGAGATCAGATTTTAAAGACAAAGTAAATAATAAAGTTAAGCTATTGCTATGTCCATCAGCTGTTGAGATGCTTCCGTGATTTCCTTTTGCAGTCTGCAAGAGCGGCTGCTCTGTTTTCTGTTGCTGTCTTGAGAAGTGGAGAACTTCTTGTTATCACGAGTGGTCCCACTTTGTTTAGTTTGCTTAACACTCTTGCACTTGCAATCAAACCCCCCAAACAATATGTAGCAAAACTGATGTAGTACAAACGTGTGAAGATGAGTTGTTTAAAGAAAGTTGCACGCTTAATATTTCAAGAACAATATTAAATAAAACTTATACCGATTTAAACGCTAAGATAAAACAATAAGACGATAAAACTAGTTTAGGTTAAATCACATGCATAGGAGTTAAGATAGTAAAACAATCAATTAATCTAACATTGCGTTTGTGGTTGATTTTCAACGACAATCCCTAAACTAACAATGAGATTAGTCACTAAGAGATATCACTCACTCAACTCTGTAATATACTAGACTTTAGCGGAGAGAATTAACACGGTCCTAGTGAATCAAATTACAACCACAACCAAAGACGACTAGGAAGGTAAATGATTTAGAGGATTAGCTCACCGTCGTCAAGGCTTAGCAACCATCCATGTTTATTGGAGTTCGGACTTTGGGACAGCAATTAGGGGATTCCCGGAGGGTTTACAGCAGTTCTTCTTACTAGAATTCCTAGGACAGCAATTTGTCCATATCCAGAAATTCTGGACAGCAAATGGGGCCGTTCCAGCAACCTAGACTTCAAACTACCTTGCTGAAAAGTGCAGGACAGCAACCTTCGGGTGGACAGAACCTTGGGCAGCAGTTGTGGGGAGACTAGACTGCTGGCAATGGCCTTCAAGTGGTGCAGGACAACAGGTTGTCTTCTCTGAAATTTTGGGACAGCACTCAGTAATACCAAAGAATAGAAGAAACCGAGGGAGAATCTGTGAGGGCCAGCTGCTTGGGTTGAGAGGGCATTACGGATTGTTTGGAAGGTTTAAGGGAGGGAATTAATGTGATTTAATTAGTTTTGTGGAGAGAGATAGGGGAGAGGGAAGGCCGGCCATAGGGAAAGGAGGTGAAAACGTCTAGGTTCGATGTATGTAGTCCCCATGCAATCAATTTAATTATATGATTAAATCTGAATTAATCTCAGATTTTAGAGATTGAATGAGTTTCCAAAAATAGGATTCATTAATATGGGATTAATTTGAAATTCAAATAAGTTTGAATTCAAATAAAAAAGTTTTCATATTAATCCAAAAATAGGATTCATTAATATGGGATTAATTTGAAATTCAAATAAGTTTGAATTCAAATAAAAAAGTTTTCATATTAATAGAAAGATATTTTAGGAAAGTAATTAAGGGGAGGATTGTGGGGAGGAATTTTAAGGGTTTCTAAAATAACTCATGGGAATTAGGAAAGACATTAAGAAATTCAATCTAATTTGAATTTCAAATAGGATTGATTTTATGCACTTTCCTAATTAGGATTTGCAAATAAGGAAAGTATTTGAAATTCAAATTTCAAATTTCAAATAAAATTAATTTCTTTCATTTCCTCTTTGAGTTAATTTAGGAGGGGAATTATGAAAATTGGAATCATCATAATGGAATGAAGCAAGAGGGGAGGCCGGCGGCATGAAGAGTAGGGAGGCGGCTAGGTGTTGGGTTGGATGAAGCTATGGTAGCGAGCGGGCTTGAGGTGGAGGAGTTGTGGGGTGATTTAATAAGGAAAGTATTTAAAATTTGAAATTCAAATTTCAAATAAAATTAATCTTTTCCTTTCCTCTTGGAGTTAATTTAGGAGGGGAATTATGAAAATTGGAATCATCATAATGGAATGGGGCAAGAGGGGAGGCCGGCGACATGAAGAGGAGGGAGGCGGCTAGGTGTTGGGTTGGATGAAGCTATGGTAGCGAGCGGGCTTGAGGTGGAGTTGTGGGGTGATTTGGGTGGGGAAGATGGCCGGCGGTGAAGGCTAGGAGAAGTCGGCGGGTGGGGTGGAGGAAACGGAGGAGAAGAAGAAGATAAATTAAAATCACGAGTCGCGGACTCTTCTAACGACTGGTGGGTATTGCGCTTGCTCACCTTGAGCTCTCTCTCCCTTCTCTCTAGTGCATTCACAAGAAGAAGAAGAAGAAGAAGAAAAACACATAAGATTTCATTATCAAATCATCTCAAAATACAAAACAGCTAGCCTATAAATAGACCTCTTGAAAAGAAAATAAATAAAAGACTAAAATGTCCTTCGGGCTACAACACTACATGACCACCCGTATGGGTATAAAGGGAAAAACAACAATATAAAATAAACTAGTACAGAGAACATAAATAAATAACTCAAGATCGTCGTCGTTGATCTCTGATGTCCTCATAAAAAACTATCTTATTTTTGGATCTAATCAACTCTTGCATACTTTTCACTACAATTTGGCTACGTTGTAATTATCACTTGTGTGACGTCTTAGTCAAAATTTAGCTACTTATTATCATAATTTGGGTAAGTTGTGGAACTTATTGATGCTGCATTAGCCAACGCTTATCCAGTTCTGTATCACGTTAATACCAAATTTAGTCTTAATCTTAGTTTTGGCTAAATATCAAAACTTTGAGAGCAAGAGACTATTGAGGGAGCTACTTGGCGGATGATTTGATAAATGAATTTAGTTAGACCCTTGAATCATGCATCCCAGATTTTGCCTACAAATTAAAGGGATCAAACTCAATTTAGTTCATCTCTGATTTTGCCTACAAATTAAAGGGATCAAACTCAATTTAGTTCATATATGATCAAAGCTTTGGCAAGCATCCGACTGCTTGATAGCGTTGATTACTTTTAGAGTTAAGACAGTCTTCTGATCTTATTGGCTTTGTGGTGCATCTTTACATTTTCACTGTGCAGTCTTTTGTGGTCTATTGGGTTTGCCAGTTATGGCCTCCCAAGGGCCAGCAGCCTCCCCTCCCTAGCGGAATCCCCTCTCCAATTTGGCTTGGGAGAATCTTCTAAATCTCTGGTCGAGGAAACGTTCTACCTTCGGTTACTGATTATGCCTTGTTATCATCTTCAATAGACTTAAATATCTTACGTTGCTTATCAACTGGAAATGCCCTCTCCAACTATGGCTTTGTTTTTCATCAGTTTTTCTTTTAGAAATACTGCTACATTATAATTATCACTTTCACAAAGAATTATGCAATGAAAATTGTCCTCTTGCAGACGCTAAATGAGCAACACTAAATGGGTAACTTCTCCATTTGTTTCAGTATTCAAATTATTATTTTTTGTTAAAAATGAAACATTGCAGCAAGACAGAAACATAAAAACTTATCTATTCTTTGGCATATTTGGTAAAGATCATGACATCTACCTGTGCATGTTCTTGTTCTTTATCATGCAGGTAACTGATGCTAAGCTGATATGGCTTGACCGGTTAGGTTTTGATCTGTACCTATATTCTTTGGAAGGAACTTTTACTGCCCGGGTTCCTTTTCCAAGAGAAGTTTCGGATGAAAAAGGCGTGAAATCTTCTTTAAATTCTATGTTTCACCTTGCATGGGAGGTAGAGAAGGGCTATGTTGTTCCTGATTTTGAGAGGGTGAAGCTTGTGAAGAAGATAAGCAGGTGAGCATTCATTGTTTCTACCTCGGTTTCTGGATGAATTATTCTTGTGCTGTGCGTACACTGGACAGGGAGAACCATTCAGTTTGTTTCTGTGAACAGTGAAAGTGCAGTTCACTGCGCTTTCCTTGTTCATACTACATTTTTATTGTTCAGAGACAAAACTGAACGGATCTTTTCGTCCGGTGTCCACAAAGAATAATCTCTCGTGTTTCTGTATCTTGTTTTAGAGATTCATTTATTCAAATCAAAATGTAACCCGAACAGATGATTCATACTGATTCTTCCCTTGTAACTTAAGATTTTTTTTTTTTTTTTTTGAGTAGTTCAAATTTTAGATTTTTTTTTCTTTTTTTTTTCTTGTGTAATCTTTCCATGAAAAGACATGGCTGATGCAGTTTCATGCTCACTGTGCAAAAGAGCTCTCAAGGAGCTGTTGGGGTTGATTTTAATCAAGAAAGTGAAATGTAAAGTAAGAGATCTGCAAATTTTGGCTTTAAATTTTGATGTATTCATAAGCTATGTATTTTGCAGAAATTTTAATAGACATTTTTTTCAAAATTTTCATGTGCTCTCCTTGGAACTGTTGCTGTCCTTATTGGGATTGGTTTTAGGAATCCTCCAAACTATGCTTGGTATGTTTGCCTGCATTCATTCAATTTATTTAATATCTAAGCTAATTTATGCATTTTATTATATTTCAATCTTAATTAATATAAATATTTAATTTTAAAAAATAATTATTTTCTAATTATTACAAGTTTTTTTTTAGTAATTTTTTAAATTTAATTACAAAATATTTAACTAGGATTGGTAACTCAGATGAGTCACATATTCAAGTTTCATTTAGGATGATTTTCTTCTTAAAGCAATTTTTTAGTATAAAAATTTGAACTTTTGTATTAGAAAGCTGCTTTAAAAAGAAATAAGAAAGCCTCCTCAAAGGAAGCCTCACTCTAATTTTGATTGTTCCAAAGCTCGGGTTTAACAATAAATTTAGATAAATGAGTGTTTAAATAATATAGTATGCTTTTGTATGATAATTGCATTGTATTAAATATTGAAGGATACTTGTGAGTTATAGTGAACTTGTGCTTAAAATTTATTTGCTTCTGGTTAAAACTCCATCTTATATTTTGCTAGAATTTCACCTTTTGCTCTTTAAATTTTGGGTGGAACTCCTAAAATCAGCCATTATCAAAGATATAATTAATAATCAAATGAAATTCGTTATAGAATATACCAAATTTTTTGTGGTTCAAATCATCAAAATTTATCAAACTTGCATGTACTCAGCACAAAGAGTAAGTCAAAATTATCAATGTTACTGACCAAAATCACAAAGCTACATAATTTTACTTGTAAATAGGGGTAGATGGTGAGCTTGGCACATGAATCATTGGCATATAATCTAGTGAAATTGCATAATTCTTTTTGTCTATTTTTTAATATTTTCTATATGTTCTTATTAGTATAATATTGATGTCATTTATGAATAAATTTGGATCTAATATCTTCTAAAATGTGATGACAGTTGAAAACAACATCAGATGAAAAATGCATTTCTTAGAGAGATTGTTGAGATATAGCCCTGAGAGGCGAATTTTTATTGCGTCCTCCCACCTGACGTAGAGATACGTCCTCCCAGAGCTAAAATCGTGCTAAAAAATGAGAAATACCGAGCAATACCAAACAATAACGAGGAATATCATCATGTGAAGATCAATATCGAGTTATACCGAGCTATACCGAGCAATACCGAGCAAAACAAAAAAATACCTAGTTTTTCCTAGAAAAAACTCGGTATTTTTTTGTATTGCTCGGTATAGCTCGGTATAACTCGGTATTGATCTTCACATGATGATACTCCTCGTTATTATCAAATAATACCGAGCAAAAACCGAGTTTTTTGACGGTGGGAGGACGTATCTCTACGTCAGGTGGGAGGACGCAATAAAAATTCGAGGCATTATCAATATGCGCATAATCAACATCATAACCAACAACTATAGCACTTATCACGCTAAGAAGCATTAATTAAATGTGAAATATTTTAATAAAATAGAAAGGGAAAGGTTTCTTTACCTCGACAATATACAACGACACATACTTTTATTAGAGTACCAATGGAAGAAATTACTGAAATTTTATATAAAAAAAGATTATTTTCATCAAAAAACATCAATGAGAGTCCTTGCTTAAGCTAGATACCCCTCTAAGATTATATATTTTATAAAGATCAAGGACATAATGCAAAGGATTGCTGAAACCTTTAGAATTTAATTACAAAGTTAACTGAGACTAAGATGTTACAAGAATTCATTGTGGGTAAGCCTAGAAGAAAAAGTCTATCTAACACCTATAAAGGAGCAGACAAAGAAGCCATTTTATATTCATGTAATTCATATCACTATATTGGTTTGAACAATTTAAGAAGGAACAAAAGTAGAAGCTTCAAGTTAGGCAAGCCTCATATTACTTTGGTTAGGAGAAATGAATTCAACTATAACATCCAAAGCTCATATTATAGCTCTCATAATTACTTTCACTCATGCATATATGTGGTGAATAGAAAACCCCATAAAGATACTATTGTCCAAACTGCCTTGATTATCATTTATCAAATTAGTAGCATGCACAATAAGTCCTATGAATATCATTTTCAAAATTGTGATGCCCATTATTAGGACTCTTTCTAATTTTTCTCATGAATATAGGGAAAATAAGGGAATTATTATACTACCAATCACATAGGAGCAATGAAACAAATTAGTAAAGGGTACTGGCTAACTCCGTCATAATCTATAGTCGTATAGCCTATAGCAATATCTGATCATTCTCTCCTAAAAAGTAGTAGTTTCAAAAGTAGTAATAAAATACTTGGAAATTAGAGATTTATATAATTGTGCTCGACTCCATTTAGGAAGATAAATGTGTATTGGATTGAAAGCTCTTATGTATTAAAACACCTAATTAAAATGCAATGCTTGTATACAATCAATCCTATCATTTATGGGGGAATGGTAGCATTATAATGAGTTCTAGGACTTGGGTTAGTGGCTTTTGCACTTTGAAGCCACTAATTAATATGATTCTTTAAAACATAAAATATAAATAAAATCTTCTAAATTTTAATTAATAAAATTTTAAAATATTAAAACTTAAATTTAAATCAAATTCTTTTTTGGCCTATAACCAACAAATAATTTCAAATATAAATAACTTAAATACCAAACCATATAAGACATATCAATGCCACACAATTTTTTTTACACACTAGAACTTGTTTGCTAAGATCACTTACTCTAGTCTTATGCTAGGCTGTAGTGTGTTTGTTGTGATGTGGGTATCTTTGCTTGGAGGATATCTTTGGTGTAATTGTTTACTTTCAGTACTTTGGACTTCATGATATACATAATTATGTTTCTGTTTGTGCACATTAGTTTATTAAACTGCATACACATACACTATATTCATGCATGCATATGCATTCATGTTGTCTTTTATTTTTTTGTAAAAAGAAGAGCAAAATAGAATGTATCTAGGATTGCTTGTAAAAAAAAAAAAAGTAAAATATAATATATCTAAGTGTGTATATATATATATATATATATATAGGAGCTAAATGTAAATATAAACTGTCAAGAATGTAACTAGATCGAGTTGCATATATTCATCGAGTTGTAAATGTTTAAAGATATGTGTTTATACATATAGGGCTCCAAAAGATAATCCACTCTACCTTAGGGCGTGTTCTCTTTTGGAATCCTATAAAAGACCTAGAGCCAGAGGATGATAAGCAAGTATATTTAAATCTATATTTTAAAGGTATATAAGAATCCAAGCATATTTTAAAGCATAAATTTGGATCCAAAAATATCTATTGCAAATGTTATAATAAAAAATAATGAGAAATATAGAGATTTCTAAACAATAAAATAAATTAAACCACTTTATTCAGGTACACATTTCTTAAATAAAATTATATTTTCCTATCTCTCATTTTTATTGAACATTCTCTATAAAATGTACTCAATTTAATTTGTTATCTAAAGTTATTTAAGGAGTATAGTAATAGCAGATGATAATTAGCTTAATTAGTTGATAAAGTTTTACAAACTATTATCAAGACATTCAAATGAAATCCTCTTCACATCAGTTTGTGTTTTTGTAATTTAATATTTAATATATAGACAAAACATTCAACAAAAATTAATACATAAATAAATAAATAAACACAATTGCAAAAACAAATCTAATAAAAAATTATATTACATTCCAAACCCTCTCTTCTTTAATGGACCTTTTTGTTAAATCTTCATTTCATTTTCATTGATGACAAATCAATAATGCATCAACCACCACAACCCGAGAACAAAAGGCTTCCACACATTATCCATCCAAGGCTCAAATGAATGTGTGGCCTTAATGAATTCGGATCCTCTTTCATTACAATTTTATCAAATCCTCTTTCATTGCATTTCTATTTGTCGGTTGAACCCGAAGAGTTGAACCGATTTAAAAATATTTAATTGATTTGATTTGATTTATCAAATAAATATTAAGTTATTTATTCACTTACAACTCTACTGTCAATATCTCATTAAATTTTATGTGTATTATAACTTGAATCATGAGTGGCAATTCTTTTTTTAAATATCTTAAAAATAGTCTTTTTATAACATTTTATGATAAAAACGCAATAGAAATTATGATTTGAACCCAATTAATAATTGATAGAAGCCTTATTCAATTAATATTTTGTCTGATGGAAGTTTCAATGAAGCTTACAGTCAGTCTTCGAAGACTTTTCTAAGCTTCAATTATTCACAATCTGATATTTTCTTCTTTGTACTATCCCAACATGCCTTTCTAAACCAACCAACAAACACCTTCCAGCAAAAAAATAAACCCACACACCATATAAAGCTTCCCTTCTTGAACTTGAAGGAACTTCAAGCAAAACTAGAAGCAGGAACAAGAAGAAGAAAATCAAGGCCATGTCTAAAATATTCAAGCTCTCAAGTACCTTCAAGATCTTATGGGAAGCACTCAGCATCTTCACAAAAAATGTGAGATCCCTCCTTCCCATCATGCTCGTCAAGCTCCTATTTTCCTCCCTATTTTTCCTCTTAAACTACCTATCCATCATCCCCATCCTTACTGAATTGACAAGTAGCTTTGTTTCCTTGTCAATCTTTGATGCCAAGAGTCCTGAGTACTCTAGCGTACTCTTCACCATAAGAAAAGATCTTAGAGAAATAACCACCATAGGAGCCATCCTCCTTGTGTCTTCCTTCATAATCTCCTCTTTCATTACAATGACTATCATCCATGTTATCTCCATGGCATACTCTGAAAAGAAGCAAACTCCTCAAGAGCTCTTCTCTTTCATCAAAAAATCATGGAAAGGGCCTATGCTTACACAGCTCTACGCCTCCATCGTGAACATAGTCGTAGGATTCATTATACTTGTTATTGTCATATCCTTCATTATGGTTTCCATAGGCTCCTTTGGTTACACTGCAGTTGCTGTTCTTCTAGCAATCCTCGCAATTCCCCTTTACTTATATTTAGCATTGATTTGCTCTTTGAGCATAGTGATCTCTGTTGTGGAAGAAGGATGCTATGGCATAGCTGCATTTGGGAGATCTGTGGAGTTCACAAAGGGAAGGAGGCAGAGTGGGATACTGATTATGTTTTTCATAGCAGTGAGCAGCGGCATCATCAGCACAGCTTACAATGTCTCATTGTTATATGCGTCTTCAAAAACATTTGTTGCATTAGTGATTGGTTTTTGTTATGTAGCTATGCTTGTGATGATGACTGTTCTGGTTCAGGTGATCAATACAGTGATCTATTATGAGTGGAAGAGTTGGGGAAAAGAGCTACTTGATGTGGAAGGGGGCTTGGGATACACTAGCACGTTCAAAGAAGAATATGTATCAATCCCTTGAAGTTTTAGTAGGGAAGGGCCATTAAGGGAAAATATTGGTGAGAGCTAAAGGAGGAAGAGATTTAGTACTATATTCCTTCTTATAATCTTGTACCTTGTTGGAGAATGTTTATGTAGAATAAACAAGTTATTTCAGTGGGTTTTCTCTTATACTTGCATTTCATAATTATTAAGGTTCCATTTGGTTTGAAGGAATTGGAGATGATGTAAATTTGAATTTTGTCCATAATTTTATTAGATGTATGGTCTTAATATAATTTTTAGATTATTATATTTATTTAGAAAATGTGGACATATATATATATATATATATATATATATATATATATATATATATATATATATATATATATATATATATATATATCATAGACAATTCCTTTATAGACGCTAGCATCATTAATATCCCTAATGCCCATCATCTTCAATAATACCATTACACCTTTTATCAATAAAAAGTTTGATGCTTGTTATAAATAATAATGTTGATGCTTGGAGTTGGCATCAATATTGTTGTTTACCGTCATCAAGAACCCTAACACCCACCATCTCCAAAAAAAGTTAACTCTCACCATCGATATCTTTCTTCGCCGCCATTGCCAACGCCAATCGCCGCCAACATGTTCGATCCCTTTCATCAATAAAACCCCAATGTTTGTCATCACTAACAACACCGGCGCCCTTATGAAAATCAACTTTGATGCTCATTATTACCACCAAAGTTGATGTGCATTGCTAGAAGCAAGGTCAATTTTATTGGGGATGAGGAGTAAACACCACAATGATGTAACAAGCAAGAAATAAAATCAGTGAAAAAATAGTGAACAACCGATTTTAATGTGGAAAACCCCAAAATAGGGAACAACCACGGAGCCACACCACACAAAGAAATTCCATATGAAAATTTGGAGAAATAAGTACATATCTCTCTTCTTTCTCGCTCTCTCATTTCTTCTCTTCTCACATGCACCATTCTCTCTCGCCACACCACACCAAGAAATCCCATATGGGCGCTCAAACTCACAATGCTGCGGCGAAGAACTTGTAGAGCAGTTGAGCCGAATCCAAAGTGTTGTGCTCTCTATCGATCAGCGCTGGGGCACTCTCGAACACAACCCTAGGGTGCTCAGGTAAGCAGCGTCGGGGCATTGTACAAAAAAAAATTTGGGGATATATCCCCCACACCGTCCAACAAGCATAGTAAACTTGAGGTCCGAGGCAACAAAACAACCCGATTGTTCAACACAATTAGATTGGACACATAATAATCTCCCACTTCGAAACTGATTACAATCACTCCTTCTCCTGATTTTCACCATCAATCATAGTACTTATAGTGTGGCTCACCCCTACTCTTATCTTCCACGAAGACTAACTAATGCTACACATAGCTTCAGCTTATCAACTGTCACCATCTTCGTCAACATGTCTGCAAGAGTCTCGATCGTGTAAATCTTCTCCAAAAATAACTTGCCATCTTCCAAAAGTGACTTAATGAAATGATACTAAAGCTAGATGTGCTCCGTCTTAGCATGGAATGCAGATTCTTGGCTAGATGAATAGCAATCATATTGTCACTATGCAACTTCCCATTCATTTTCCCTTTGCCAAGTTCTATAAAAAAACTTTGCAATTAAATCATCTCCTTGCTAGCCTACGTAATAGCAATATACTTTGCTTCTATGGTTGAGAGCACAACAATCTTCTATAACTTGGAAACTCAACTGATTGCAGTCTTTTCCAAAGTGAATATATAACCTATTGTGCTTCTCCTACCATCAAGATCTCTAGCAAAATAAGAATCTACATAACCCTATAGATCAATCCCTGCACCACCAAAGCAAAGAGCTTTATCAAATGATCATCTCAAGTACTTAAGAATCTAGTTAACCACTTCCCAATAAAGTTTGCATGGGTTACTCATAAATCTGCTAACTTTTCCCACTACATATGTTATATTAAATTTTTTATAAATCATAGCATACATCAAACTTTCAACTGCTAAGCATACAAAGTTTTCTTCATATGTTCTTCCTCTGCTTCCTTTTCTTTAGATTTAGGTGTTCATTGGATAATTGAAAGTGACTACCCAATGAAGTACAAACTTGCTTTGTCTCACTCATGTTGAATCTCAGAAGTACTTTTTCAACACATTCTGCATGAGATAACTTCAGCATACCAGCACTTCTATCTCTATTGATGGTCATACCGAGAATTTTCTTTGTTAGACCTAGATCTTTCATTTCAAACTCCTATGATAATTGTTCCTTCAAACATCTTTTCTTCTCTATATCTAAAACTGGAACAAACATGTACATACAAAAGCAAAATAATATAACAATTATCAAAATGTTTGAAAAATAGCAGTGATTGGCCCGACATTGTATACTCATTATCTGACATAAACCTGTCAAATCTCCTGTACCACTTTTTTGATGCATACTTCAACCTGTATAAGCTCCTCTTGATTCTACACACCAGATCTTCATTACATGTGACAATATATCCTTGAGGATGCATCATGTATAAATCTTCATTAAGGTCACCATCAAGAAATGTTGACTTTACAACCATATGCTTTGGATGTAAATTCTCCAATGCTACCATGCTTAGTATAACTCGAATCTTCACCAATGGAGAGAACATTTTAGTGAAGTCAACTCCTTCCTTCTATCGAAATTCTTTAACTACAAGCTTGGCCTTGTAGCACTTGCTACCATCAGGTTGTTCTTTCAGCCTGAATACCCACTTATTCTATAGTGCTTTCTTGCCATATGGTAGCTCTATCAACTCTTAATCTGATTCAACTCAAGTGAATACATCTCATCATCCATGGCTTGCTCCCACTTCTTTGAATCATCAACTTGAATGGTTGCATAACACTATGGTTCACCACTATATTTTAGTAGTATATAGTATAAGGAAAGAGAATACCTTTGTACTAGCCTTAAGAATCTACTAAATCTCCTAATTTTAGTAGCAGGAGTCTGAGGTACTTTTTTTGCTTCATCGACTTTATCATCTTGATCATCATCATCCTCAATTTAAACATATCTAAAAGAATCTTCATGAGTCTCATTTCTATCCTTGTACATTTTTTTTTTCATTAAATTTAACATCCCTACTCCTGATGAATTTTTTATTATGATAATCCTAGAATTTGTAACCAAATTCATCTGATCCATATTCAATAAATATATATTTGATAGATTTTGGATCAAGCTTATTCATAGATTCTACATCAAAATGAACATATGATGAATAACCAAAAATATTAAGGTGGGATAAACTAACCTCTTTTCCACTTCAGGCTTCCTCGGGTTACCTCTCATTCAATGGAACTGAAAGACCATGATTAATTAGATAAATTACAATATTCACTACCTTTTCCCATAACTGCTTCGGTAGACTAGCATGTAACCTCATGCTCTTGGCATATTCAGTGATAGTTCTATTCATGCGCTCTATAACACCATTCTGCTATTGTGTTCTTGGAATAGTGAACTCATGTCAGATCCCATTCAAAGCACAATACTCTTTGAACTTTTTATCACGATACTTACCACCATTATCTGATCTGAGATACTTGAGCTTCAAACATGTCACAAGCTCAACCATGGTGATCCACTTCTTAAGAGCATTAAATATATATGACTTGTATTTTATGAAGTACACATATATCTTCCTACTTTGATCATTAATAAATGTGATAAAATATAAAGATCTTCTATAGAAGTAAATGGAGCACTCTCCAAATTGACTCATATGGCATTCTGATATCAACATCTCCCAATACAACAATGTTGTAGGGCTTGTTATCCCTGAGATACACTTTACCCAAATCACCTTGAGTATAGTTCTTGAATGCCTCCTTGTTAGGACATGTATGAAAGAAGCACCTTAATCTATCACCCAATATTCATAATTATTCGAAGATAAAATTAGATAATATGATTAAAACTCTTATGCATATACTTTTGTAGAGTTATTTTTTTCTTGACATCCACCACTGCTTTTCTTTGGAACCATACAGTCCTTCTTCAAGTGACTTTTTTTCCCATAGCTCCAGCACACAACTTTTGCTCTTCCAGATATAGACTTTCCTCTCATGGATTTAGATCTCCTTATGCTAGGACTTCTCTCTAAAGACCTTCCTCTTGCTTCAACATTCAGTACAAAATTTGAAGATTCATCGTTCTCCCTCTTGCAAACCTCTTCATTAAGCACTAACACCGTAATGTCCTCAAAGTTTATCTTTGAACATCATAAAGAGTTACTCACAACAGTAACAAACCCATCCTAACTTTCTGGCAATGAAGATAAGAATAACAATGACCTCACCTCATCATCAATATTGATGTCAACTGAGCATAATTGATTCCTCATTATATGCAAGTTACTCAAGTGTCATTGGGGTGTTATCCAAGATCTTCATATTGAATAACTTCTTCATCAAAACACTTTATTTGAGGTTGATGACTTCTCATACATCTTAGTTAGTCTGTCCATGAGATTGATTGTTGTCTTCTCATTTATAATGTTGAATACAATAAATGAGAAAAGTGAAAGTCATATCAAACCTAGTGCAGTCTGGTTAAGAACATCCCATTCCTCTATAGTCATAGAATCTAGCTACTTGTTGATTCCTTCCAATGGTAAATACAACTTCTTATGATACAACAAATCTTTAATTTGCATCCTCCATAATGCAAAGTTTGAACCATTGAACTTTTCAATCTTGTACCTTGCTTCATCTACCAGTACTCCAACTCGATAAGAAGAACCTTGCTCTGATACTAGTTGTTGGAGATGAGGAGTAAATACAATAATAAGGAAACAAGTAAGAAAGTAAAAGAAGCAAAAAAAAAAAAAAAAAGGACACCGGGATTTAACGTTAAAAAATACAAAATAGGGAAAAAATGAGAGAAGTGAAAGTAATGTTGTAAATGAGAAAAGGGATTTAACGTCTTCTCATTTATAATGTTGAATACAATAAATGAGAAAAGTGAAAGTCATATCAAACCTAGTGCAGTCTGGTTAAGAACATCCCATTCCTCTATAGTCATAGAATCTAGCTACTTGTTGATTCCTTCCAATGGTAAATACAACTTCTTATGATACAACAAATCTTTAATTTGCATCCTCCATAATGCAAAGTTTGAACCATTGAACTCTTCAATCTTGTACCTTGCTTCATCTACCATTACTCCAACTCGATAAGAAGAACCTTGCTCTGATACTAGTTGTTGGGGATGAGGAGTAAATACAATAATAAGGAAACAAGTAAGAAAGTAAAAGAAGCAAAAAAAAAAAAAAACAAAAAAAAAAAGGACACCGGGATTTAATGTTAAAAAATACAAAATAGAAAAAAAAAACCATGAAGCCACACCACACCAAGAAATCCTTTATGAAAATTGGGAGAAATAAGTAAAGATCTCTCTTCTCTCTAGCTTTCTTATTGCTTCTCTTCTCACATGCACCATTCTCAATTTCTAACCCTACCAGAAATACCCTGGAAAGCTGAGAAATAACCCCAAGGGACACAACCCTTCATAAAAATGAGAAAGAAAATCGTATAGTTTGTATCGCAGTGCTGCGAAGCCAGTTTGGGGCGCTGCGATGCTGAAGCCTCTGTTTGATGATACTGCAGCGCCAAATTTGTAGTGCTGCTGTGCCGAATCCATAACATTGTAATGCTTTGCTTTATGTTGATCAGTGTTAGGACACTCGGGTACGCAGTGCTGAGGTGCTCGGGTATTTAGAGGTAGGGTGTTGTACGAAAAAAAATATTGGGGTAAATCCTTCGCGCCCCCAACAAACAAGACAAACTTGAGGTCCAAGGCAACAAAACAACCAGATTGATCAACACAATCGGATTCCACACATAACAAATTCTCTTTGTTTCTACCAAGATTGACACTTGCTTTACTGCTTGTAAGTTTTCTCAGCTATAAGGAGAATGTCGAGCATATCACCAATTATCAATTGATGACAACTCCATAACCTCAAGATTTCTCCTACTTCCACAATAAAAGTCATTTTTCATAATTTATATCTACTACAATATATTAAAGTCTTTTCTAAGCACAGTGAAGTAAATTCTTCATATCTAAAGCTCACACTAAAAAATCAATTATATTGGGTCAAGTCTCATGATTTCTCCACTTCTCTATCTTATTTGTGTGCATAAAACATTTTCATTCAATCCTAAAATAATGAACTTTTTTATCGACTGTGATGACCAGTTTACCATGAACAACCTTAATTCCTAATTTAATCTAGGAGAGTTTGTTGGTAAATATGGTGCAATATGAAGCCAAAATTTGATAACAAATTTTAATTATTATACCAAATCTCATAATAAATCCGAATGACTATCAGAGTCTAAAAAAACTATGACATATAAATCATGATTAGATGCCTTAAACTATTATAACCTGTGTTGCACCGATACGGATACGGCGACGCGGATACGACACGATACGGATACGGGACACGTCAATTCTTAAAAATACAGGATACGGGTACGGCGCGGACACGGCATTATAATTTATAAATCATACATAAAAATTAAGAAAGCAATCAAAACATAATATTTGAAATTACAAAAAAAAAATGACAACAACATCATTTGTAGACTTGTAGCTTATAATATCAAAATAGAAGTAAGCATTAAATGTCTAGTACAACAACAAAAGCATAAACATAAATTATCTAGCACATGAAGTTTCAATTATTCAATAAAAGGAATGATATAATTATCTTCTTCATTGGTTTGTCCTTGAACTTCCATATCATCTTCAGTAAATATCATAGCTTCTAATTCATGCTCATCAAGTGAAAGATTAATAATTTTTAATATTTTCATATCATCAAGAGACTCAAATCCATCTCGGAAATGAGAGAATCTTGCTCGCAACCGTGTAAGTACGACACATCTTTTTTTTCGGATTTCTTTTTGTTTTTCAACGGACACGCGTATCCGATACGCGTGTCCTTTTGAAATTAAATAGTATTTTAATTGGATACGTCTTTGGTGTATCCGACACGTATCGGTGGAGTATCGAAGGCGTATCCGTGTATCGGTGTATCGGATACATCACACCTTCATAAATAGATGTATCGGTGCAACATAGATTATAACTAGTTATGAAATTTTAAAATTTTTATCATTTCTCGAAAAGAAATTACGAGATTGGGCGATTATCTTGCAAAATGTTCCCTCTGGGTCGACAATACCGTACCAGTTGGTAATGTCAAGCCGAGCTTCGCTGCGCCGGTGATGTCCATAACTACGTGCTGTGATGCAGGAGAGATTATTAGGTGCGGAGTGCAGACGGGGAGAGCACCGTCTGCACACACACAGGGTACCAAGCGGTACCTAGTGGTACCCAGCGGTACCGAACGGTACCTAGCTGAATTCTATACTAGTGTGTGGATGGTTCTCCCTCCGCACTCTGCACCTAATAATCTCTCGTGATGCAGGGGGAAAATAAGGAGAAGCTGAAACCATCAGGGAACTCAAATTATTCAGAAAAAAAGACATCTTTTTCACCAAAAAAACACTCAGAAAAACAGTATAGATCCAAGCTTAAAACAAGCCTCAAAATCCACCAAAATTCACAATTCCTTCCCTCCTCCAACCCTGCTCTTCTTCTTACATTCATAATAGAACGATGTATACACAAAATACGTGAAGAACATAGCCAGAAGCTGCGCCAAGCTTACTGCAGACCCTTTTCTAAACATTTTAGACATGGCTTGCTCAACCATAATAGTCACCAACATAAGAGCATAGCCAACTACCTTCCTTTCCTTGACAAGATCCCCTGCCCTCTCCAAGGCCTTCTCTCCTCTACACCCTTCCTCCTCCACAGAGACTATGAGACTAATCTTGTAAGCCGCATCAGAGTGCACAAAGAGAACTGGCCCAAGCCAAGATATCAAATACACAGCGCCGGCGATCACGGCAGCCTCTGAAGCAAATCCCTTGGCTGCCTTCGCAGCAGAAGATAGCATAAGTAGAAGGGAGACCGAAGCTGTGTTGATGAGCTCAATGTAGACCATTGTAATTGCTGTTTGCTTCCATGATTTGCGCATTCTGTTGAGAAGGTTTTCAAGAGAAGGATGAATTCCATGGTAAATCATGGAGGAAAGATAAGCCATGGCTATTGCAGAGAGCCTCCAAGCCATGAAGCTGATGGGCTCGAAAGCTGTCTCTGTCTTTTCTGAAAGTTTTGGATTGGAGTCGTTGTTGATGAGGAGAAGTATGTTGCAGGAGACAAATACCAGTAGTGTTAATGAGAGATTTGAGAGAGATGGTGGTGGCTTCATGGCTGTGTGGCCTGAAGGATCGCTTGCTCGATCTTTGCCTGGTTATTGAAAGTAGCTTGTTGATGTTAAAACTCTGAAGAGTCATTTGCCTTGTGGATTGGGGCAGAATAGGGAGAATTTGTCAAAGTGGTTACTAGCGTTGAATAGAAACTTAAATTAGATATAATTTATTCAAGTTGCCAGAGTTGACCGTTAAGCGGGTCTTATTCATTGAAGAAAAAGTATGAGAAATGCTTGTTAGAAGGTGCGTCTCTACTGCTAGCACTTAGAAGGCAAATGGGTCATCAGCAATTGGAAGGCAAATGGAAGCACGTTGTTATATTTAATCTGTACAGTCTGACAAAATCATCTAAACACTCATAATCCAAGAAAATAAATGCTGGCAGGCAGAGGTCTGTCGGACAATCCTATTTGGGATTAATCTACAGCTAAACGGCACCTGAATAGTTCGAAATAGGAGTTTAATAAAATTACAAAATTACCCTATGAGGAGTTTAGGCCACTTAAAGATAAATTCACACACACGTCCCAAGATCTTTTAGTTGATAATCAAAACTCTCAACCAAGAGACCAAATTGAACATATCCTTTCAATACAACGCCTCATTACTCATTTATTGTGCCGCTAAAAGATATTTAAAAAATTTATGTCTTTATATATTTATGCAAAACTGTCGAAGGGCCTAGCTCAATTATACAAAATTGTTATAAAACCCTAATAAATAATATGCCCAAACTTTATTATATCAAACCACCCGCCACTTTTGATGTTTTCTTTGTTGGGGGTTGGTCTGAGATCATAGTTGTGTCGAGGTCGTGCTTAAAGTTCAAGTCTCAATGATAATAAAAGAATATTATGTCAAACCACCTCTAAATATAATTGTTGATCATATATCTAACTGCAGGAGCGGGACTAGCCTTAATTTTAAGGTGGGCAAACTTATAAGTAAATTTTTAGAGTTCTTTTTTTCATAAATATTTTTACAACCAAAATTTGTTCTGAGGGCGCTGCCCCTCGACCCCTATTTGTTCATATCCTTGATTGTTGCATGTTTCGAAGGTATCTCGAGGGTCCAAGGGGGCAGCGCCCCCTTACGGGGTTCGTTTAACGACCATAGTATTTTAAAACTTTTAGGTGGTGGTGGTGTGTGTGGGGGTGTCAATTGCCTAAAAACCTTTGTTATAAAGACTAAAAAATAGATGATGGGGGAAAAATTACCTAAAGAATCATATAATAATTTTTTAAAATTTTTTGAGCGGGGAAATTACGCTCCCCCTGGGCTTATAGTGGATCTGCCCCTGTCTAACTGGTCCGCACTCTCTTCTATATGGTGTTGTTAAGTATCACATCCTATATTGATTTACTCCCAACTCAAGATCTAATTAAAGTTGATCCAACTACTTTGTCCAACATAGTACACATAACCACTTACATATTTATATAAGAAGTTAATAACATAACCACTTATATATATATACATACACACACGCATCTTTAATTCATATAAAGATCCATAACACATACAAATAAAATGCGAGAATATAGTAGACACTAAAGTTTTTATGTTAAAAACCTAGGAGAAGAAAAAAACCAGGAAGCCTAATTTAATTGAAATGTTTCTACCAGGTAAGCGTTGGTAATAAATATTTGCACATCCCCCTAATTGGAGAAAGTGAGATTAGAAGATTATGAACTACTAGCTTGCTCTCCGATGAAAGAAGTGGGGTAAATCGTAAAGGCAATAAATGGATGAGAGGAGTTTGAATGATTATGGTTTAATTACGGTGGTTTGATGGTAGTCCAATGGCAACAGTCGGTGATTGTCCAATGATGGAGGTCAATAAGGGGTAGTCTAATGATCATATGTAGGCAGTAGTGATTTGACGATGATAATCTAGCGATATTGGTCTATTGAAAAAGCTCAGACAATATTGGTCTAATGGTAGTGATCAAGTAGTAAAATTTTTACTATAGTGGTCCAAAGAAATGTAACAACCCAAACACTTAACTATCTAGATATTATTAGTTTTGGACTAAGGGCCTCACAGTTTTGTCATGTTTGTATAACTTCTCAGGAGGTCGCCCATCCCAGAATTTATCTGGGATAAACACGCTTAACTGTAGAGTTTTTTAATGAAATTCTAACCATTACACTAAAAGGCACCTTAATGTTTAAGAGTTTAGCTTTTATTTACTTAAGAGGTCGCATATCTCTCCCACTTAATTAAATAATGACATCCACATTGGCATCTTTATCTCAGAATTATTTACCAGGCACATAGGATTATAGAGGTGGTATCTATAAGTTCAAGTATTGAATCCCGCCACATAGCACTTTGTCTCAAACAGAGTTTTAAAGGTGGCTCCTATGGCATAGCACTTTATTTTGTTTGATACTTAATTCCCATGGCATAGCACTTTATTAATAGCTTTCAATAAGGACTATTTTAACATGGTCCTTCTATATACACAAGTTCCATAACTGATTATTTTATGGGCCTAGAGAAGGTGATGATCATATGGCGCCAAAATGAAAAGGATGAAGATCATAATTACAAAAAGTCTGTAGTAGTACTTGTAATAAAATGTAGTCCAATACTAAAGTAAGCTAATTGATTTTATTCAAGAATGCTTTATTCTTTTTTTAACAAGATTTTTTACATGGTGTAGGTGGAATGAGTATAAAGTATGTCTCTAGTGATTCTTCGAAGTTCTTTGTCAAGGGCACAGAGAATAACCACCATTTGATCTCTTGGGTTGTTCATTTTACTATAAAAAAGGGTAGCATTTAATGTATCTGTGGGAAGTCTGAGATGATGTGTTTACTATATTCTTATTGCATGAGAGTTTTGAGGAAGCTATATACTATGAGTATATCTGAGAAGTACTTACAACTGCAATGGTCAACAAGAGCAAGGATATATATATATATATATATATATATATGTTGGCTCATGAAAGACATTTGAGGAGGTAGTGGCCTAATCTTTAGAAGTCATATTAGCATATTTTTATATCAAATTACTACATGAGCACAAGGGAATGAGGAGGCATAACAGTATATCTAACTATAATGAAGGACATGACTTAAAATCTATACTTGATCTTTGATGGCAAGAAAAATAACCATAATTTTTTAGTAAAGACATAGAGCATCATTATAAAATTGAAAGACCCACTTAGATGTAGGCCTAAAGGCATCTCTAATGCAAGGCTGAATAGTCACTTGGAAAAGAAGATGAAAGAGCTATCCTTATTTGAAGATGAACTGAACAACAATGATGAACCTAACCTTGTTTGAAGATGATGAACTGAAGGATTTGACGTTGCACTTAAACTGAAGAAGAAGATGAGAGAAATTCATGTTCGAAGATGAAAAGTGAACCGACTCCACTTCCCCAACTTTCAAAATTTCACCTCTAGACAAGGCCGGGTCGCTGAGCCATAATAAATATATATTCAAAATTCACATGTCACATTTTCATTGAAGTCCAGACACAAAGCTATGTCCAAACTTTACATGTAATAATTTCTCGGCGAGCGGATTTTGCCCTGTTAAAGATTTTTTTATTTTTTTTAGAAATTGTAAATGAATTTGACTAAAAAGCTATTAGAGCATAACCCCTCATGAGCCGGCTCAAACTCGACTAATTAATGAGTTTGTGAGTCGAGCTTATCAAGCCAGGAGCTCGAATACTAAATGAGCTCAAGTTCAATTTTAATTAAACTCGGCTCGTTGGTTTGTTAGCTTGCTTAAATAAATTAAATATTAAAAAATATTGTTTCTCATAAAATAAATATTCAATAACAGAGCAATTAATGAAAATGCAACAGCTTTTTTTTTTTAAAGGTCTTATCAACATTACTGTCAACTACATTTTCAGAAAATAAAAATAAATAAAAGAAAAACCAATTCCAACTTTTTTGAGAGCAGGCTCCAACTGTGGCCTCCACGGCTCCTCATGATCCAAGATTTCGTTTGCAATGAAAAATCCGGCCACATGATTGTACATCAAGTCGAGTTTGAGCCTGAGTAAGAATACTCGAGTCGAATTTGAGCTTGTTCATTGGGCTCGAATCGAGCTCGAGCTCCGGTTCGAGCTGCTTAATTAAGTGATGAGTTAAGTTCGAGTTTCTGTTACTCGAGCTTGACTCAACTCTTTTACACATCTAATTCATGCTCACCTTTTTTTTAGTGTCGCGCTTCACTAAGCACATGAACCTTTCCCATTTGAAGCGGCAAGCCTCATAAAACAAAAAAAAATTTAAAATTTTCTATTATTTTTAAAAATATATAAATGAATTTGGCTAAAAAAAATTTAGATTTCCTCCCGCTTGAATATCTAAATAGTAGCACAATTATCCCAAACAAGTTCCAATTTTTCTACCTAGAAGGTAAGAAAAAAATATCCAGCAAGAAGTTAACTATTAAGGCAGTCAAGGCTCATAGTATTTACTTATGAGGCTCTGGTCTTCCTTCCTTTGATAATGTATGAATTATCCTCATTAGACAACCCATAATTAAAGGTTAGATTTTTCACCCCAATTTGAGGCTCTAATTATCTTCAAGTACGGAAAAGTTTGTCCTTAAAATTTAGTGAAAAAAAAAAGTACGAAGAATGGCCGATGGCGATCGTGTATCAATGGCCCAATGGCGACGATCGGGCAGCATTGGTTCAAATATGATAGTAAGACGATCGAGGTCTAATACTGCGGACTGATAACATAACAGGTAATGATAGTCTAATGACGATAGATAGACAGAACTTAAGAATCTTCAAGCCTTTGAGTTCTCTCCAAAAGGCCATCTTCATATCCAGAGCCGATACATTTATAATTCCTTAAGAGTGATTATTCTCAAATATATTCAAAATTCAAAAATGCTTGATCAAACAATCCGTACTAATTCCCTTGATAATAAACAATTCTCTGAAAGATATCACTGGCTCATTGAATTCTTCTCGTTCTTATGCTTGATTTAATTATAAGCATGCAAAATTTGAAATTGACTTGCTGCCCCAAATAATATCCCAAAATTTCTAACAATGCTCAAGTGCTTGATCTCGCTTATTCGGACTCCATTCAAATCATTGTTAATATCAATGGATTCATCTTATCAAATGTTCACATGAACCTAAATTTAACTTAAAAAGTTTTTCAATTCCAATAAGCTTTGAAATTCATGATTTATCAAATGGATTTTGAATGACACATCAATCATAACTATATAAAATTAAAAATTAATTTTAAGAAGGTAAAACATGAAGAATCCAGCCTGATGCTGCATTATGAAAAAAATTAATAATAGATAGCACCTGCAGTTATACAGGAATAACAATCAAAGTGACCAATTGGATGATCTGCATTTAAGGGATTGCATCCATATCCAACTCCCTAAGTAGGGTTGCAAATTTTGTTCAAAATTTTGCTTGATTATCACTAGAGCTTTAATCATCTCTAATTGAATTCGATCTCGACTTAAAAATAATTTTTAAAAATAATAGACTTTGGCTCAAATTACATCAAAATTTGACTCCGGATTGATCTCGACTTAACTTGAATTTGACTGATCACCAAAATAGAACTTCTAATTTGAATTGCAGTCAGCTCGCTCGGACTTGACTCAGACTTCATTTGGGACGACTTTTTTTGTTTCTTCTTAAAGCAGGTTTTTAGTATAAAAATTAAAAATTTTATACTAAAAAGATGTTTTAAGAAGCAATAAGAAAGCCGTCCCAAACGAAACCTCAATATCATCTGCATCCAAAAGATATGAATAGTAGCAGCAATTCCAGCTCACATATACAAACCAGTTGAATCTCATACTGAGTGAATTTACAGAAGATATTTCCCAAATTATCAAGCTAAGCACTGCTTGTTAGAAGGTATTCAAAGAACTCTTTTACTTGCACTCACTGAAGCAAAACTACTTGAAACCACTGAAGCAACACTACCTGTAAACAACACAGCAAGAAACAATGTGATAGGGATAAATGCAAATAATAATAATGTAATGAGATTGTTGGGTTTAGTGATCAAAAGGTAAGAATTGCCCTTTAGCTTCTAAAAACAAATAGCAAAGTGTATTTAGCATATAAGATATCACATTTCTGACTGCACCCATTCATTCTTAATGAACTATAAAATCAAACTAAGATATAAACTCTCACAGAGATATTTTGGCATACTTCCTCTCACAGAAATATTTTGGCATACTTCTAATAGTAAACACTAGTAGATCTCAAGTATTTTCTGTCAATCTTCGGAAAATAGCGAGAATTCTCCACAAAAATACACACAAAACCATGAAAACAGTAGATAATTTGTATTATTTGATGAAATAGAAATGGAACATAGCAAGATACAGTTGATCCTTGATTCGAGAGGAGGATCAAATTCTAGACGCCGCTAAAGCCCAAAAAACAAATTCTAAGATATCTCAAATTTCACCCAAATTCAAGATGCCCTAACCCTAGGAAAACAAACTATTTAATGGATACAATTCAAAAGGAAATCTCTAAACAGTCCCTACATTCAATTTCTATCCTAAACTTCATAAAAAAATCCTTCCAAAACTGCTCTTTTTGAATTGGCAGTTTGATGGGCATGCATGAGGCGGAGATTGACGGAGAGTTCCTCCTCTATTCTTCGTAAGCCGATCCGATATGAACCGGTCTAACAACTTCCAGATTGTATAAGATATTAGTATATTTCAAAAAAAAAAAAATCATTAGAAGAAAAAACCACAAATCAGTTTCTAAATGAACAAACATATTAAACCTGAAGGACCTTAACTTTGAGCAATTCACTTGATTGGAGGAAACAGTGGATCAATTGCAAACAGAATTGTTAGTTTGAAAGACAGGAAAGCTTGTCATGATTAATTTTGATAGATAAAAACTGTAATCTAGCCATAGAAAACATCCAGTTCTAAGCAGCATTGGCCTCATGTCATTCTTCTTAGAAATCTTATGGTTCGACTCTAAGATTGTTGTTTGATCTAAAATCTAAGGAGCCGAGTAATCAAGAATGATCAAATGATCCAAGAGTATTGGATGTAATGGTGACGGTGACTTTGGGACAAGCCTGTAAGCGGTTCATGCTCTTTTCTTTCTTCTTCCTGCTAGAATTTCCTCCTCTGTTTGCAGTCCAATCAGTTAAGGTGCTGCTCGGCACAGAGATTTTAGTAATCAGGTGCTTCTATTTCAAAAAACTACACTGAAAGCATGAGAGGGGAAGGTGGAGGCAGTCTGCTCCTCTCAGATGGAAGAGATAAGGAGAAATAGAGAGAGGGGGGAGTGATCTAAATCTGAAATTTCAGAACTTCGAAATATGATTTTCATAACATCAATGGAAATTTACCTATTGTAAAAAAAAGAATCAAAATTTTAAATAATTGCATGAATAACGGAGAAATTATCTTTTCAAAATTCAAAAATCTAGACTTTCTTAAAATAAAGAAAAGAACATCTCCTCAAACTTCAAAAGAACCAATTTACCTAGGTTCCAACTATTCAACTACAAAATACAATACTTGATCAATTATTTAACCTACAATTTAGAAAGGAATAAGAACATCAAATTCACATTATATCACATTCTAAAATGGACAGAACAAACATTGGTGCATCAACACATGGGCCACAGTCGTTGGCCCTCAAGGAAGGGACCAACCTTGCATCTTTTTGAGCCGGTTGTCGCAGATCTAGTTGCATGTCGTTCATCATAAAGGAGTTGAATGGATCCTCCTGGATCACTGTTCATTTCCCAGCTAACTACCCCTCCTAGAAAGAACAGAGGTAAAATGTCTTCAGGTGGAAAATCCCAATTTCTCCGTATTTGAAATAAAAAGTGAACAGTTTCATTGTAAGAGATAATCTTGTGAATTGGACAAAACTATAGATCCCACAAAAAAACACACTTTAAGAGACATTTTGGTACCACCAAACAACATAAGACAAAAATGATATCATTAAAAAAAAAACTTGCTCGTAAGGGATTCCCAAACTGATGGTAATAGTTAGGGAAAAGAGCCTTAGTAGAAATTATATAATTTTGGCATTGCTAATTTTTACAAATAAATTATGTATATTAACATGTTAAAAACCATATATAATAGGAATCATGATTTCCCTCATTATCAAGGATATCCTTGATTGTTTCCATTTTGTGTTCCCTCATTTTGCTTATGTAAAGGAATATATATGCTTATACTACACATAATTCAATAGACCTATAGTTCTCCTATATTTGAGATTTTAAACATGATACAAAGTCTTCAATCCTTCTTTGTGCCACTCCTCCCAATGCCATTTACAACATGTTCAATGAACTTCTCTCTGATTCAAAGAAAAGATTCTATTTCTTTGCTTTTATTTCTTCCTGTCTTTGAAATTTTAACTTCCATGTTGATGTCATTGCCCATTGGTCCATCCAATAGAATCCACTAGCACATAACTCTTTATCCTAAATCTCATGTTTCCCTCACATAGTGATCACCCTGTTGTGAAATGCTGAGGGAATTCATTGTTATTGCTTTGTATTATTGAGGATTTATTGCAGATAACTCTCACCACAACAATTTCCTAACACTATCATCTCCTATGAATCTACGACTTCTATTAAGTGAATATGCCTCTCGGCCCCTCTAGTGATGTCAGCATGATGACTTCCAATGACTTTCATGTTAGTCTGCCTTATTTGCAACATAATTCTTCATTGTCAGATTGTGCTATGCGCGGAGCATCCCATTAACAAAATTTCCATTGGAATAACCCCCCCCCCCCCCCCACACACACACACACTAAACCACCCCACAAAATTTAAAAAGCTTCTCACCGCTGATCTTCCGCGGGACACTTGTTTCTATCAATGTCAAGTTCATGGGTCACTTACAAATGTCAAGTTCATGGGTCACTTACAATAAACTTTTTATCGAGTGTAAGCCCACCAATTGATTTCCTCTTCTTAAACTTAAATGGAACTCCATGGAGTTATGGAACTCTCATAAGTGAACAATCGCCTTCCACCTAAAACTAACTCCCATAAATCATGACTCCTAGTTGAAAGAATAAGTTGATTTTGATACCCTCAAACCTATCACCAAATGGTGGGATCAAGGGGTGGATGGGATGGGCACTGACCACCTCTAGATATTGAGTAAATATCTTAATTTCTATCTATTACAAAAAAAAAAAATTGCTCCCCACCAAATTTTAAAATGATATTAAAATTTAATCACACATATTTTAAAATTAACTATCAATAATAACTATTTTATAAATATTAGTCTATTCATCATGTCTCATAATTATATTAATTAATTCAAACATATAATTTCTATTATTACTTATTAACTGTAATATGTTAAGAAATTATTAAAGATAATAAAAATAAATAGTAAATTGTCAATTATAAATCACTATTAACTCACCTATTTCATAAAATCTTAGTCGTCTCTATCTGTATCTGTTCATTCCACTCCACCAAAATTCCCAAAGCCCTCTCTTCCGTTGTTCCCCATTTTAATCAGACCAAAATTTTATTTTCCCAAAACTCTCTCGCAAGTCATGATTGCACGTCACTGAACATCGCCCATTGCTATTGCCAATAACATTCCCAAGGCAAGCCTATTCCACAACAATGGTTTCTATGATTTCCCTGATGTAGAATGGAAAAACGCTTTGCTATGGTAGAGGGACAAACTCCAAATGTCTCACAAAATCTGAAAATTTTCTTCAGGTTTTTATTCAAAACCTGGGAAGAATTCTCAGGTTCCAGTAGATAAGGGTTTAGAGAAGATTGAAGGAGAAGCCTAGCCTTAATGGAGAAGAGAAAGGCTGAGAAACGTGCCTCAGATTTCAAAAAAAAATCTGAGAGAAAATTCTCAGATTTTAGTGGTTGGGAATAGAAAGCTGAGAGCAAAATCTGTTACATGTTTTGGGAAATTTCAGCCTGCACTTGAGGAGAAAAGCTCGGGAGAAAATTCCCATCCACTCTTACGGGCTTGAGACTTCTGGCTGCAGCTTTTGGAGGAAGAGAGCTCTTATTTCCTAATTCTCATCTCTAGAATTAGGAAATAAACTAATGCCTAGATGTGAAAACAAAAATTTGGCCAAGGTGGAATTTACAGCAAACAGTAGGTTTTCCCAAGTGTGGTAGGTAGGGAGCCACCAGCAGGTTGGCTTGCCAAATCATTCCCAAGAGGTGCCTGTTCCGTGGACAGATTTCTTTGAGGAAATCAAAGAAGGGGAGGCGGGAAGCTGGGAGGATTTAACAGAGAGAGGAGGTGACGGGATTGATAGGAGGCGGTGAGAGAAAAGGGAAAGAAGGGAATTTAATTTCTAAATCAATGATTTGATTTAAGAAGTAACTGAATGCATTGGGGAATTAATTGGTTGGGGAAAATAGGAAATTCAGTTAATTAAAATCATTTGAATTTTAAAATCCAAATTGATTTAATTACATTAATTGGCTCTTAATTAAGCAAAGGAAGGAGGAAGAGGGGCCGGCCTAGGAGAGAGGAAGGGAGAAGGGTTTGATTTCAAATAAGTGGACCCCAATTACTTGAGTGAATTAATCCTTAAATCTGAAATTAAATTTCAAGATTTAAGACTGCGATTAATTCCTTAATTAAACGGAGAAAATTGAGAGGGCATTTAACTCCTAATTCAAATTTGAATTTTGAATTGGAGAGTTAAAACCTTCCAAATGTGGATCAAACCCAATTAGAAAAAATTTCAAATTTGAAATTTGAAATCCAAGATTTGTCATGGGTTTATGATTTCAATTGAGCACTTTCCAAAAATAGGTGAACTAAATTAGGAAAGAAATTTGAATTTCAAATTTTGAACAATTTGAATTTCAAATTAATTCCTAATATCATGCACTCCTAATTAGGAAATCCAAGGAGAGAGGGGAAAGGATGAGGCCGGCGACTAGGGAGCCATGGCCGGCGGTTTGTGGTGGATCTTCAGGTGAGGTGGCCGGCGGCTTTTGGTGGAAATGGGGATGACGATGGTGGACGGAGGTAGAGGATGACGCAACAAGAAGGAACCAAGAAAAACAAAGATAGAAACGAAAGATAGAAAATAAAAACCGCGAGCCTCGGACTCTTCGGACGACTGACGGGTGATGCTTTGCCCTTCTCCAAGGGACTTCAAATCACGAGCCCGGACCCATCCTGCGGCTGGTGACCACTCCAATTCCTCTCCAAAGGAATCTCACTAACGCTCTCTCACAAGAAGAACACAAGTGTGGAAAATAATTTTTCATATCAATAAATAATCATCCTTTTACAATAGCTTAAGGCCCTATATATAGGCCATAACATGATAAAATAAAAATTACAAAATTGCCCCTTGGGCCACAACACTCAAATAAACTACCCTAGGGGTAAAACGAGAAATAAAAATAAGAGCTAAAATTCATAAAATAACTCATAAATGACAATTTAAATTAGAGCCATCGATTAACGATGCCTCCAGTGATAGATGCGCCAAATCTTCGTTCCGATGTCCGCATCATTCCCCCTCTAGAATTTTCTTTTTGTTCAAATCAAGTTGGTTTTTTTTAACTATTGATGTAAAATCGATATACACAAGAGTACAAAATCACACAAATAGTAAAATAACAAAAAGGTATCATCCCATAGAGCTTGATTATAATAAGTACAAATAAAAAAATTATTTGAAGAATGAAAACATAAAAAAAATAATAATTAAAAATATAACTAAATTACTAGCAATAGGATTCCTAAAGACTAATAATTAAATAAGAATTACTAATGAGTAAGATGGAGGATAATTTTCTTGCATGTTCATTAATAACAGATAATAAGAAAGATATTACAGAAGTTTGATATAGACCAAATAACTGATAATATTGATACAATGAAGAAGCATCAAGCATAATTTAAAATGCCTAACCAAAATAGCTAAATTAAAAGAGTTTTTTTTTTTTTTAGGAAACTTTTTTATTTAATCTTTGTTTACTTATGTTTATTCAAAAAGTTAAATTTCTAATTTTAATTTTAGTTTGAATTTTTTATTTATCTACCCCTCTCTATAATCTGATAGGAAATGGATCTAATTTCCTCGAAATCAGAGAACGACAATAAAAAATTAGGGAGAAGAACAAACCAAACTCTTTTTATTGCAAGATATATGAAAGAAAATAGCAAGATACAATTGGATCTTCAATTGGAGAGGAAGATCCGGCTCTCTCAAATCCCTAGCCAATGACTTAAGCCCTCACAACCTAAGAAATTCTAACTTTAACAAGCTCAAAATATAATCCTGAAATCACCCTATTATTAGCCTTAAATAGGCTCCCCTAATTCCCTCTTAAATTAGCGCCCTTCCCTAAATTATTCTCTCTTATATTTGAATTCAAATAAGATCGCTTTCCCTAAATAATTCCCTCCCATTAAAAATTAAAACTTTCCTAAACAATTCTCCCTTGAATCCTCCTCCCTTTTCTAAATAATTGCTTCTTAGATTTTGAATTCAAATTAAATCTCTTGCCCTAAATAATTTTCTCCTAATTGTAATTAAAACTTTCCTAAATAATTTCTCTTTAAATTAAGAACCTTTATAAAAATAGCTCCCTCTAGATTAAGAAACTTTCTAATTTCCTCCCAATCAATCGGTTGGTCCATCAATACTCCCCTTCTCAAGGTAGAATAAAGAAAATTGCTGCTGAAGCACTGGACTGAAAAATTGAATGTCACTAGATTGAATGATCCCTGCCTCTAGCATCTCCATGATCAATCTCTCGATCTCATCCTTCTGGAGTTGGGGAGAGTGATACAGATGAACATTGATATGTAAGACTCCTTCCTTCAAAATGATAGCATGCTTGTATTCCCGTGGAGGAGGCAACCCCTGAACTAGCTGGAACACCTTTCGATACTACTGTAAGAGTGGTTGAATCTAGTGCTTCTATCTTCTCCCCCTCTTCTTCTCCTTCCAAACTCTGTAGCTCCACCAAAAATCTCCTCTTCATCCCCCAATATTTCCACCTCCCCATCCTCCCTCATCATCCCTATATTAGGGTTTCCCCACTTCCTTATCGAGTCAACGGTGTCCTCGCCTCCGATGTTGTCGGTTGAGTGTGAAGCTCCAATATTTTTTTATCATGTCATTTAAGTTAGAAAGTCTTCCTTCCAAGGATGAAAGCCTTCCTTCGATGTTTAAAAACTTCTCCACCAACCCGGGATTTGATTTGGTCCACTTTGTCTTCCAACGCATCCACCTTCTTTGCCGTCATAAGCCCCAAAAAAGTTCTCTAATATCAATTTGATTGGAAGTGGATACACTTTTCTCGAAATCAGCAAACGACAATAAGAAATTAGTAGGTAGGACACACCAACACTCTTTTTTATTGTAAGATATACGAAAGAAAATAACAAGTTACAATTGAATCTTCAATTGGAGAGGAAGATCCGACTCTCCCAAATTCCTAGCTGGAGGCTTCAGCCTCCACAATCTAAGAGATTCTAATTTCATTAAACTCAAAATATAATTCTGAAATCACCATATTGTTATCCTTAAATAGGCTCCCCTAATTTCCTCCTAAATTAGCCCCCTTTCCCTAAATAATTCCATCTCATATTTGAATTCAAATCAGATCTCTTGCCCTAAATAATTCCCTCCCAAATAAAATTAAAACTTTCATAAGTAATTCCCCCTTAATTCCTCCCCCCTTTCTCTAAATAATTCCCTCTTAGAATTTGAATTCAAATTAGATCTCTAGCCCTAAATAATTCCCTCTCAATTGTAATTAAAACTTACCTAAATGATTCTCCATTGATTAAGAACCTTTCTAAATAGCTCCCTCTTGGTTAGAAAACTTCTTAATTCCCTCCTAGTCAAATCAGACGGTCCATCAAAATCATAATTTCTCCACTGCCCTCATTCTTGCCTAAGTGCTCCTTCACTTCCCTCCAATAACTACATCCACATTGTCCACATGTTTAACGGCATCCTCGGCTAACTCTCTTACCTCTCCCTCATTATTTGGTCATAACATCTTGCTAAGCAGTCACGCTCCTTCCACGATCTTGTATCACATGTTGTCCCCTGCCTGCACGCAACTCTATGGACAAAGAGATAAAGAGGGCTCAGTGGGAGCCTTTTAACAAAGAATTGGAGAGAGTGAGAGTGAAAGAGCAAGAAAGTGATTGAGAAAGAATTTAATTCATTGGCTTCAAGCTTGATTATTACATCCTAATGCCTCCTTTTTGTATTAAATAGAATCAAATTCATGAATATCCATAATCCTAATATATTACACTAATTTGTGAGCACTTATCCGAAATATTCTAACCATTTAAATTATGAATAATCATAGCTTAAATCAAGATAATATTCCCTTGAAAGTTGAAACTCGTAAGAGAATGACCATTCATAGAGAAAGAGATGGAGAAAATTAGGGAGAGAATATTATCTAGTTTACTTGATTCCATCCATTTGTATTTCTCTCTTTTTCTCCTCAGCAACCTCTCCTTATTTGCAAATTTAAATTGCAGTAAGTCCTTCCTCAATTCATATTTATAAATTAATCCTTCTAAGATTAATTATTCAAAATCTCTTCAAAGCCTCCAATATAACTCTGCCAATGCCCTCAATCAATGCCTTCATTGAAATCCTTAATCTACCCATTTGTAGCATTTCCCACAATCAACGGATCATTTGTTACCCACTATAGAGGATCTTATCCATGCATTTTTTTACACGGATCTTGAAGTCATATCTCCAACTCCTTGTGCCCTATCCATGCTCAACAATCTTTCATGAATCCAACAAATATTGATCACCCTCACAACCTCTAGGAAGCAAACCTTCAAACGCATCATCTTCTGTCACCACTGCTTCAAAACTCAAATTGATATCTTTTATGAGATATTCCATAGCAAAACAAAAATTCCAATTATGAAGAGGGAATGTGGAACAAGAAAGGAATGCAATCAAGAAGACATATTCTAATAAATTTCAATAGAGATGTAATTCTTACATATTCACTCTTTCAAACACTATTTAGGATTTATTTGGGCGATAGCAGTTCTCTATTAAAATAATTATCAAATTTTCATGAGAAATTTGTTTTTTAACTATTATGATATTATAGTCTTTTTCACTTTTAAAAACAATTAGATAAATATTTTTCATACTACCACACTCTAATAAAATAGATTTTAAAAAATTATTTCTCACCATTAAAATTTCTAAAACAACAAGAAGAAAATTGTAACCAGAAATGTGAACAAGCCTTAATAACACGAAAAGGGAAAAAGATTACATAAAGCACATATATTCTTCGGAAGGAAAAAATGGTACCAACTTATGTACAAGTATGCAAACCCTAGAATAGCAACTATGAAAAAAACTTACAGAATACACCCTAGCGGCCTATCAAGGGCGGCCAATTCGTAACACTGCAACGGCAGATAGGACACAGTGGAGATTTCTCCAGCCACCGGTCCACGCAAAGCCTGTGGAATTCATGGTTGCAGCCTGGGAGTGCCCTGCACCAACCACCCTCCCGAAACTCCTCCAGGCACACAGCACAGTCCTGAGCTTCCGGTCGACTAGAGTAGCTGAAGCAGGGAAGGCATCGCAGCTCTTCCGGAGAAAGGCCGTAGCTTTCCAACGCCGGCGGCCCGACCATGGCTTCGAAGAGCCTCCGACGGCGACGAAGAATCCTTCCAATAAGGCACAGGAGAAGAAGGAAAACTACCGCGATGCCAGCAAATATGAAGAAAAGAGCAAGGGCGACCGCCATCACGACAGCCCTGAGGAAGAATGAGAGCAGCCAGGCACCGCCTTTAGGCTTTACAGGCGGCGATGAAAGGCCCTCGAAGGGACGGTGGCAATCGAGTAGAGCCATGGATTCGTCGCCGTCTTCGCTCGTCATTTCTTGGCCGAGAGAAGGTATTTTGACGAAGATGGGGAGTCGCAGAGGAGATCGGTGGATTCGTCTTGGAATTATTCTTCGAATCCCGATGCCCAGCGATGGATCAATGGAAATTGTGGAGTATATTCCGCAAAGAATCTCCTTTTGGTCGTTGGAAGGCAATATGTCACATTAATAGCCGAAGGCTTACCGTTTGGGACAGCTTTAGCAGTTTTTTTTTTTTTTTTTTATATAAAAATTTTCTCAATTTTTATAAAAAATTTCTCAATAATTTTTTATTAAAATTTTATTTTAAAAAATAATAAAAAAATTTATTTCAAATAAAGTCTAAGTTAATATTATATGACTGATATTTTTTTTTAATTTATAAATATTAAAATATCAAATTTTTAATACACATTTATACAACAAAATGTTTTATAATTAGATTTTTTTAGAGTTCCTCTAATATATTGTTTGTAGGGCGGATTTAGGGGAGCATAGGGGGGCAATACTCTTCACGTCCCTCCGTTGGAATCCATCCGAAAGAAAACAGTTGCTGGCGACAATAGGTGATCGGCAATACTCTTCCAGTAACTGATGTTGAAACCGCAGAATTGTGATTTAAGAAAATCAAACTTATAATACGCATATGCATAGGTAGGTGTAGATACAAATGTTTATATTAGTTTTGTTTTTTCATATCACATATTTGCGAATAGGGGTGTCAATATTTGACACGACACGAAAATCAGACCTGGACCCGACCTGATTTCAAAACGGGTCGGGTTCGGGTTGATCCGGCGGGGTGCCGAGTCAACCTGCGAACCTGTTTAACATGAACTACCCGCGCTGCCCCGCCTGCCCGCGAAGCTGCCCTGCTTGCTCGCGCATCGCCCGCGGCTGCCCAGACCCTGCCCGTTGTTGACCTCGATTTTTATTCGAGTGCCCTCGAGAGCCTTTGATCGATTTAATTAAGGCTTGTCTAATCCAATTTGAGCTCGAATCAGCTCGAATTGAGTCGAATTAGGCTCGATCGGGTTTAATTAAGCCTGATTAGTCTACCTTAGTCGCATCGAGTTTGTTATGATTCGAGTCGTCATTTTTTTAATTGGGTTAATTTGAGCAAATCAAATTAAATTCTAAATTGACCAAAATCAGATCTAATTCTGAGCTTGATTTTAATTTAATATGTTTAATTTTTTTTAAGCTTAAATTTGTTCCTAAATCAAGCAATCAAACCGACGACTAAATCACCTCAATTCCCTTCTAATTAATCTTAGGATGAATCCTAGTCGTAGATCTAATGCCTTGATCATTTAAATACTCTTTTAGGGCTTCATGAGAGGGGTTGGCTTTTATTCTCTCCCTAGCCACTCTCAACCCTAACTTCTTAGTGTGAGAGGTCTTCCAACTTCTCTCACCTTCTTCCGCTCAAATCCGCCGGTCAAACTCCGTCGGTGGCGATCCTCCGATGAGATCAATGCTAGTTCCATCCAAGGCCTCAATCCGGTTGATTCAGAGCTTGTTTGATCGTGATTTCAACTAGAGAAATATACGAGGACAATCTACAAGCTCAACCGTATAAAGAGCTTGAAGATCCAACGGTGAGATTTCTCAAAACTTTAAATCTAGGTCACTACGCTTAGATCTATATAGTTTTTTTTATAAGTGTTTTTTTTAGATCTTTCAAATATCACCCAATGCTTTCTCTTCATGATACTAATTTATGTTTAAAATTTCATTAAATTTAGATGCCTCGATTCAGAGAATGAAGTTTTTTTTTCTCTTTTCTTTTCTTCATTTAAAAATAATCTTTTTTTTAAGTATTATTATTATTATTATTATTATTTAAAAATTATATTTATTATGTTTAATATTATTATTAATTTAAGTAATTCTTAATTTTGGATTGTCATAATTTAGTTTGTCTTTGAATTCAAATTTTCCCAAATTTGAAATTCAAATTCTTTCATAAATTATAAAATCTATTTTATGAAAGTTTTTAAATTTTTCCTCCATTGGATTTTGAATTAATTAGGATGACTTAATTCATTCTAAATCCAACCTCCAAAATTAAGGAAGCATTAAAGCCTCCTTAATTCCCTCCATGAATTTTGAATTTCAAAATTAAAAAAATTCCTTTATTACTTTAAACTTTAAAAATTCATAACTTTTTCGTTTTCGATCCGTTTTCGACCCATAATACCTTATTTTGATCGTATTAGAATTCTACACGATTTGGGATCATTTTTGTTTCAAAATATTAGATATATCTGCAGTTATTCTGAAAACTGCAAAAGAGCACTATTTTAAAAATATTCTATTATCGTATTTAAACTTCGAAAATGCACAACTTTCTCGTTTTAAATTCGTTTTCGATGCACAGCACCTTATTTTGTTCGTATTTGAATTCTGTACAATTTGAGACCATTATTGTTTGAAAATTTTAGGTATATATGCAGTTATTTTGAAAACAGTAAAAGGACACTATTTTAAAAATATTATATTATTGTATTTAAACTTATAAAATTCATAACTCCGTCGTTTTAAATCGGATTTTTGTGTGCGACACCTTGAACTTTTCGGGAAAATGAGTTTTATATTTTAAGATTATTTTCAATCACTGATTTTCACTGTTTTAGTAGATTTCTATCTTGGAGTATTATTTGTCTATTTAATTACTATCCCTTTAATTAATATAATAATTATTTTCAAGATACAAACTATTTTCAAATCGTTTTGAGAGCTCGATAGGGTGGCCAGTGAATCTCTTCTATACCTATGTAGATACAAATATGATTTATTTTAAATTATTGTATTTTCCAAAATCTACATAAATATATATATTTATAAAGTATTTTAAAATTACTTTGAAATTACTATTATTTTAAATCCTAATTTTTGAGAGATTCACTCATATGAAATTTTAAACATGAATTCTATATATGAAGAGCAGTCATGAGGGGTGGATTAGTGGATGGTTGAGTTCCAATCATTCACTAATCCCTTCATTAGGTATCTTTCCCTTTTGTTATAGATTACATGTGTAGGTCGTACAACGAGCACTTAGTTTAGGCTCTCCTAGATTTAAGGACATGTGTGTTTACTGCTTTTATATGTTTCCCATGCATTATTACCTCGAGGTTTAGTGTAAAACTCCATTTAAACCCATATAATGTAGTGACACCTTAAGGATAAAAATTAAGGACTCGTCTGGCGAACTTAGAAAATTTTTAGGGGCTAGGATAGATCCCTGATTGACATGAAAACTTCAACATTTAAACTAAGAGACATCATAAACCTCCAAACATTTTCTAGGAATTTTTAGGATTCTTTAGACCCCTTAATTAACCTACTAAATAAGGTCCTGAGACCTTCAAAAAATTACAATAAATACATTTTAGGCCAGAAAATTACCCATAATACCTCAAACTGACCAGAATCTGATCCTTGACCTTAGATAAATAGGGCTCCCTAGTTTGACTTCAGGTTGACCCCTAATTTGACCATAGGTGAAATTTACTATTTTGCCCCTAATAATTCATTAAAAATACCAAATTTTCCCCAAACACTTGGGAACACCTTTTCAGGTCATCCCTGACCTTTGGGGGTGATTCCAATCAGTTTGGAGCTTATTTGGAGCAAAATAATAAAAATAGCCCTTATGAGGAAATTTAGAAATTCTCTTAAATACCATGAACTTAGAAAATCCATATCTAATTGTAGAAAATTCCAAATTAGGAAAACCCACTTGCATTAAATTCCAATTAGGTACTAGTATTTATTAAAAATCTTAGATTTCTAGAAAATGACATAGATTAGAAAGTCAACTTTTTGGTCAACCATAGTTCATTTAGAGCCCAAACTTAGAAAATTCATAACTTTGCCTAGAAAATTCAAATCTCATAGTGAATTTTTTGACCCCCTTAGACCATTTCCCATAGTGACTTTTTTGACCCCCTTAGCCTAGTACCTAGAAGGACCCGGGACTTTCCAAAATCGGCTAATGCAATTTAAACTTTAAATATGACTACCCCAAGTGTTTAAAACTAATCAACAAACTGAAATAATAAAAATAGACCCTAATCCACTAATATTTAAATTTCAACTAAAATATCCTTTTCAGACCCCCAACAAATCTGAACTCTAGATAACTATAACTAACTACCCTGCTTAGGACCTATCCAAACTACACCAGCCTTACACACATATAGAATTGTTTTCTAGGGCACCACTTCTAGACCTAGGTTAGGCCGCTGAGTTTTATTTTTCTACTATGTGCCGGAGCTTTCCGTGGTTTTCATTGCATGCTGTTTGAAATTGCTGGTGTGTTTGCTTACTTTTTCTACACTCTGTGGATGATGTGATGAGCGCTAGATTTACCCCTATGTTAGGAACATCACATATATATATATATATATATATATATATATATATATATATATATATATATATATATATATATATATATATATATATACACTGTTCTTCCGTACAGGTGCCCATGCTCAAGCTGATAAAAGGGGGGCATTATCATGATTTCTAATAATATTTTATGCAGATGCTTGCTCAGCTCCCCCTAAAATAAAATGAGGGCTAAATTAATAATTATAACTACTACAGGTGGAGCTACTTAGCCCTTATAATTAAGAGCATGGCTTGGCACATGGTCAATTGTTTGAGTTATTTTTATTTTCATATATAACTGCTTGGGATTTTTACTAGGATAACCATGCAGGGAGTCTAGAATTTTCTTTTTTAAATGGATGTAAAATTTGTAATATAGTTAAGAGTTGTGAATATGTACTATGAGTGGGATATTCTTATCTAACTTGAATTCCAAAAGAAGAAGGCATCCCTAAAGGGGAGGGTCTTCTTCCATTTGGAAGATCGAGTTGGATGGTTTTAGATATCCAAAGAGAAAAGACAATCATCCCCAAAAGGGAGAATTGTCTCTTCGTTTGGATATTCAAGCCACGACGGGTTTTAAGGAGTCCAAGGAGAAGAGTCACTACAGGAAAATCACACATTTCCGGCGGCTTTTTTCGGCGGAATTTGAGCAGTTTCCGGCGGTTTTTTAATTTTCCGGCGGCTTTCTTGCCGCCGGTAAAAACGGCGTAGGAAAATAATTTCCGACGGCTTTTTTCGGCGGCAAATGATGCCGGTGGCTTGCCGGCGGACACAAACCGCCGGTTGAATAAAAAAAAATTCAGGCGGACCAGACCGAGTGCGCCAACTCGCCCGTCGGCACGCCAGCGCGCGCGCTCCGGCTGTCGCGCCAGACCGCGGGTCACGTCGGACCAAACCGAGCCTGAGTGCGCCGGTCCGCGCGCGTGAGCCAGCCCGTGCCCGAGTGCGCCAACTCGCCCACTCCCGCGTCTGTCTTCGCTGAGATTCGAACCGTAGACCTCCTCACCCGCGCCGCGATGCCTGACCAATGCGCCGATTCTCCAAAATGGTTAAATGTAAGTATTTTTTTATTTATATTAAAACAGTTTGAATATTATAATTAAACCTTATTTATTTAAAATTATTATTTTAATTGATAATTAAAATAAACTAATTAAGTAAAGCCGTCGGTAATCCGTCGGAAAGCCGCCGGAAAATTTCGCGGGAATATTTTGCGGGAAATTAGCCGTCGCAAAATTTTGCGGGGAAATTAGCCGTCGGAAAGCCGCCGGACAATTCCGCGGGATAATTTTGCGGGAAATTAGCCGTCGCAAAAATTTGCGGGGAAAACTGGCCGTCGAAAAGTTGCCGGTAAGCCGTCGGAAAGCCGCCGGAAAATTCTGTAGGGAATAAGCCGTCAAAAACCGCCAGAAATTCGCCGAAAAGCCACCGGAAAATTGGCCGCCGGAAAATTCCGCCGGTAATAAGTGATTTTCCTATAGTGAGTTCCAAGGAGTCGAAGGAGAAGAAGACACCCAGAAGACTGAAGACCAATATCTCATTCAAAGTCATTTGCGTCTATCATAGGCTTAGAAATCCGGGTTGTTGACAGTGGTGTACGGCTAGTTTATTTTCTGCATATCTGGGTTGTAATAAGGGCAATTTTCCTATGGTCATTTAGTTGATTATTTTTGGATTTATATTGATGTGTTTACCTGATTGTCGGAATCGTCCGGGGTTGCATGCATATTACTGCATTCTTCTTTCCTTGCTATAAGACATCTCCCCGCCTGCGGGTAGAGTCCGGATAATCTGGCCTATGAGGATGAAGTGCTGGACCTAGGGAGACTCTGTCTTTTCTAAAAATTATTTTCTATAAGCCTATTTTTAAAATTCTATAGCATTCATGAACTGACATTTCAACTAGCATGCATTGCATTAGTAACTAACTAAATAAAATTTAATTGCATTAGCTAGGAGCATCTGACCCACATAAGTCCAGGACCACTTAGGAAATCCTCTAGATGTCGGTCATATTTCCAAAGAATTGTACTTCTCACCCATCTTTCATAATTGACTTGATAGCATGGTTTTGAAGCGATTAGGTGGTTAGCTGGCTCTGCATTAGCTAGGACACGGGTCTTAGTGTTTCGTAGAACACTAAGCCCAACCTAAATTTAGGATTCAAGGCTACTACATTCGGTCTCGTAGTATGCCTTAAATAGTAGGTAGATCCCTTCCTTTTAGGGATCATAAATTCTACTTATCTGCATCACAGGATGACGCCACCTCCATCTCTTCTCTCACGCATGTGATTGAGTGCTTGACTTTATTTTCCCAGTTTCTCTCTAGTTCCCTAGAGCCTCCGAATGCTGGTATGAGCCATGCATGTTGATTGAACCCTTCAGACCTTTCTTCCCTTTGAGTAGGATTTCTTAGTCTATACCCCTATGGCAATCCTATTTTTAGAGAGGATAATGTATGATTCTTAATCGAGAGTTTTCTCGGGCTCCGGCCTGGGATGTAATTAACCACGGGGGCTTATGCCCGTGGGAAACTCGGTCTCATATCTACTAAACTCCATTCAAGCTCTTGCATCGGGTGGGGGAAACCCGTGATTAGGTCGTGTATATTACTACCTATCGAGGTGTGTTGGCGACAACCTCTATCCTCAATGGTTAGTCATATGCACGATCTAATATGTCCCTTCCAATTGACCCGTTCGTGCGGTGCTCTTTCGGAGGTCCACACCCGTGCAACAAAACCTGCCAGCGCACGCTGCCGCGCCTGCTAGTGCCTTGCGCCCGAGGCTGCCCGCGCATGCTCGCTCGCGCGTGCACCCACGCTCGCCTGTGCTCACCCACGCTCCCCATCATTCACCAGCGCTCCCCCGCACGCATCCACGCTCTCCCGCATTCGCACCCACACTCACCCATACGCATCCGCTTGCGCGCTCCCACACGTACCCGTTCTAGCCCGACCTCGTCCGCACGTTCGGGTCCCATGTCGGGTCAGGTCGGGTCAACCTGGCAACCCGCCGGGTCGGGTCCGGGTTCGAATTTCTGACCCGTTTATCTACCCGGGTCGGGTTAGGGTCGACCTGTTTGATCCCGGGTCAGTTCCGGGTTCGACCTAAATCCGACCCGTGACCCAAAATTGACACCTCTATTTGCGAATACGACCTACTTGTTAATTGAAAAGGTTTTATATATTGTAAATTAATTAGGCTTGTTTATAGGTTACATGTTTATCAGTTTATGTCCAAGTTGGTTACTCGTTATTCCTCAATTCTTATTATAAGGTTGTTGGATGCCTAATGATATAATAAATTTATTATTAAAACTACATACAAACATATATTTTAGTGTGGCGAAGAGTCTCAAAGACTTCACGACCTTAACCTCAACAACGTGTACTAAAAATGTCCAATGATTCAACAGGGTTGAGGTAGATTTAGTATCCGTCATCAAGAACCCATGTAATTAAGCTAACATGCATGCATTTAGTTTTTTATCTAATTAGTAATCATGAGTCTTGAAATGTTTAATAGATCCTTAAGTAGGAGAGCGAGTGCTTTGGGACAAAGAAAACACAAGTCATAAAAACTTGTTTGGGAGCACTGCAGTGTTGGAAGGGTAGCATTGTGATATTGAGCTCTCATATGGAGGTAAGGATCGATTTGAACGTGCGTTATAACACTAGGTGGCATCATCGTGGTGTCGAGCCTTCAGATGGAAAGATTCTAGGAGAGTCTAAAAGATTTGGCTCGGCGCTGCGGCGGCGAGGAGGCTAGTGCGCCACATCATTTTATCAAATTAGCAGCTTTTATATAATCAAAATATCTAAAACCATTTGCAAAAAAATCCTTCACCCCCAGCCATTTTCCAAGAAGAAGTGGAGAGAGATTTTGCAACTAAAACTAAATATTCGTCTGTCAAGCCTATTTAGAATATTATAGAGCATGAGGTAGACTTCTAAACCCCTGTCTCTAATTTTAATACCAGTAATATCATAAAAAATTATGAATCGAATGTGTTTTTTCTTAGATTTTATGACATTTTTCTTGTATAACTTTTGATATGTTGTCGTATGATTTACCCCAAATATTTTTACTATAAGAAATTAAATTTTCACTGGTTGGTTTTTTATATGCAAATTTTTGAGTATATAACTGGATTAAGTTTTTTCTGAAAATTACAATAGTTATATAAAAATACTAAAATACTCATATGAATACCCCTTTGAAATTGAAATTTGTGTGGAAAAAATTCAGTGAGTATAATCTCATACAAATGTGACTTTTTACTAACAATTGATACATTATGTGAATACTATATTGAAATTATAATTTAGTCGTTATTGCATTTAAATTTACATTATTCATAGCATGGTGTTTGAGATATTCTGATATGTAAAAAAGTGCACTCTCTGATATGTTACTATGGCCTTATATGTTTCTGTTTTGGCCTCATATGCTTAGTGTGGATGTGGGAGGAATTATTGTCCTACTTATTGAAAGTGGGTGTGAGAGGTTATAGGGCATTGTTCTATTTTGATTATGGATCCACTTGTTAGAGGCAAATGTGAGAGATTAAAGGGAGACATAAGTGGAATTGGAGTTATAAGACGACATCAGAACATATACACTTTAATCATTTTCTTGCATAAGTTAATGCTTATATAAATTAAATACATATAAGTAGTATTCTGAAATAAATGCTAATAATTATGGAATTTATTTAATGAACCCTGACTAAATGTGAGAGTCAAGTGCAAGTGAACATCTCGTAAAAAGTGTTATGTGATACATTTGAATCCTCTAGGGAAGTAGCTTACAAGGTTTAAATCATAACTTGAAATCATGACTTAGGTTTTGTTAATGCTTTATTTATTTTTTATAAGGCATTATATTTATTTTAATTAATTAAATGTTTTGCAAAATTTTAATTTGGATTTTGATATTGGTGATGAATTTAGGAGAGAAGTCTACTAAGTTGGTTGTGCTCATTCTATTGTTTTTAATATTTCTCAAAAAGGTAAAAGCCCGAGGAGTAGAAAGGTGTAAAGGTAGGATCTTCTGAGTTTAAGCGACTGAGGTATTATTTTGTAATATAATTTGATGTATAGATGACTGGTAAGTTGGATAAATGTATATTTTGATAAAATGAAATATGTTCACTATTTTACCGTTTAGATTTTATAGTAGCTCTTGATATCTCTATTGGTGATGAGCTGCTTAATTATAGGTTTAAAGTTTCAACCATTCAATCAGATTATAGAGCTTCACATATGTTACCTATACATATCATTTTTTATGTGTGTCCTTATGTCCTTGAAACGCTTAGTTGATTCACATCACTCAAAGCATCCGTCTTAGCATAATGATTATAGGCCAATATGCCTCTTATTGCTTCATAACCTATGTCTATGTAGGAATACTATAACATAATTTAGATGAAATGTTTAATTTTAATGAGACTTATTATTATCAAAATTTTCTTGAAATTTCTTGCAAATTGAGATGAAATGCCAGCAAAATTTTTTGATAACATTCATTAATGGTGGGGGAATACATTGTGCTTGTTGTGTGACAAAAAAGTACCACTCAAACTTAAGGAAAAAAATTATAAGATAGTGGTGAGATCTACAATGCTCTGTGGTGCAAAATGTTCGCCATTAAAAGAGAAGCATAAAATTAAGTTAAGTGTTGCAAAGATGAGGATGCTCATATTGATGAGTGTCTTCACTTTTAGAGACATAATGCAAAATGAGTATATTCATGATAAGGTTGGAGTAGCTAGCTCTTGTAATGTCCCAATATCAAATTTGGAAGAATTATTTCTTTTATCTGTTAAAATCAATATCAGACCAATCTATTTCTTTTTTATCAATATGATATCAACTGAAAACTAATAATCAAAACATCAAAATACATATGCATTCTTATTCCAAAATTATATATAATACTCATGAATCATACAATTACAATATATGATTATTAGTCTTAAATACAAAAAATATCTGAAAGATAAAAAATAAACTAACAATAAATTTGGATAATTTTGATCTGATCAATCTTATACACACCTAATCATTTGCCCTAACTTGAAATCATTTAAACCACATATAATATGCTAAAAATTAAGTCCAGCATGTCATCTAATCATACAACTTACTCAAAGTAAAGTGAAGAAACAGAATGCATGTCACACCTATAATCTAAAGTGGAAGAATTTTATTTTATTTTTTTTCTTTCTTTTTTTTATGTCCAACAAAAATTTATTCATTTATAACTAGATTAATTTCACAGCCAAATTTAACTAGTTACATTAAAGAACATAAATAAATAATAATAATATATAATATATTATTACTGTCAATATTTATATTCTACTATAAGCTCCAAAAACTCAAAAATATATACATAATAACCACCTTTGGCTACAAAAGAATATATTTAAATTAGTGAACTTAAATAAATCAAAATGAGGTTCACTACTAGCCTTAAGCTACAAGCTCTTGACTTGAAGTCATATAAAAATCACATAACGAGCATAATAGTCCAGCAAGTAACTAAAACTCTATAATTATATTCAATGCAAGGTGAAAGACTTAATTTGTATGTTCTAGTTCAAGTTAAGATCAATCATCATTTAATATGAGCAATCAAATTTTTCAAAATTCAATAATAAAATAAATATGATAAGAGAAGTCAAAAGAAATCTATCAAATTATTAGACATATGATAAAGAGTACTATATCAAATTATAAAAAATTTGATAAAGATGACTATCACCCAATAAGTCACACTACAGGAAAAACGCCGAAATCCGGTGGTTTTTTCCGGCGGTTAGCCTACATTAACTTGCGGTTTTTTTGTTTACCGGCGGCTTTACGGCGGTTTATGCGCCGCCGGAAAAAAATTACGTAGGAAACTATTACCGACGGTTTTTTGCTGGCGGTTTATGTAGCCGGCGGTTTTCCGGCGGCTCCGACCGCCGTTTTAAACCGGATTTAATGCCGATGGTTTTCCGGCTGTGACGCCGCCGGTTAATTGACCGACGGCCTACCGGCGGTCATTTTACCGACGGTTCTCCGGCGGTTTAGTTAGCTGTCGTATGTTTTTAAAACCGCCGGCCTTCGCCGGTAGACCGCCGGTTACTTAACCGGCGAAAGCCGGCGGTCTAACCGTCGTTATTGCCGGCGGTCTAAACCGCCGGATGTCCACAGTTTAACCACCGGTGGCCGTCGGTAACCGCCGGTAATAAACCGACGGTGTGATGCCATTATCGGCGGCTGGCTATTGGCCGTCCGGTATCGTAGTTTCCGGCAGCCAAACCGCTAGTTAGCCGCCGGAAACCTGTAGCACCTGCAAAAAAAAAATTGACAGCATCCCCTCTATTTGAGGGAGGTTCACCCTAAAGTCTAAACCTGCAGAAAGAGCAATATATGTTGGGCAACACGCCGCTATATTCATCACAATCATATGTTGGGCAACACGCCGCTATTTTCATCACAACCATAAATTATAAATACAATCACAAGCTCATCATAACATTACAATCACAGTTCACAAGTAAGTTCATGATAATATTACAATCACAAGTTCTGAAGTTCACAAGTTCTAATTAATACAATCATCAAACATAAAATAGATCTAATCATCATCTGTATCCTCACTGTCTGCAGATGGCTGCTCCTGTTGGTCCTTCTTCCTCTGTTTTCCAGCTCTGTAGGATTGCAACTCTGCTTGCATTTCATTCTGAACCTTTCTCATTTCTTCAATCTCTCTAGATTGAACCCTTTTCATCTCTTCAATCTCTCTAGTAAGCGCTGCAACCCTCTTGCTTACAGATTCTTCAGCTCCACTTGGATCATGAAATACAGAGGTGTATGAACTGTCCTCAGTAGCAAAAGCCTGTGAACCCATGCCATATACCCTCCCCCTCTGTCTTCCACCAACAACTTCTGACCATATATGATACTCAGAAATGTGGGCTGATCCAGAAGATGATCCCTCGCCAGTGGACTGCCGACTTTCTCTAGCTCGTACGAAATCATCCTGTGAGTTACAATTAGTTTTATTAAAATAAATTTTTATTCTAAAACTCCAATAAATTTTACTCACATGAGCCTTCTTAGACTTCTCATCAACCCACTGATGGTCAGCTTGATATTGATGAGTTTTTGTATGCAACTCCAATGGCGTTGGATCCCGACCAAGGTGCTCTTTCTAAAAATTTGATGCTTAGTTATACTAACATAAATATATATAATAAACCAATTCAAAACACTTACCAGTTGCCGCCTATGTTCCGTATGAGGTACAGATCCACCAGTATGAAGAGAACTTCCTAAACCGCCGCAGTCAGAGGCTCTGTTCTGTTTATTCTGCTCTCTCATTTTTATAAACTCTGGGGTAGCCCAAGCACTACTCAAATCTGCACAAACGCCCTATCCAATCCAATTAGGATGCTGTCCGGACTTTCTAATGTCCGTGAACATGTCTCTGAGACGGGTCGCTCCTCTCCTCTCAAAATTTGATCTGATCCTCGTGCTGTACTCAGGCAACCACCTAAATTCTTTATGTAAAAATTTAGGCAATACCAAAAAGAATATTACAAATTAAATCATATATTTGAAATCATACAAAAAAAAGCATACCTGAAAATTTCCAAATCACATATCTCTAACTGGCTTTGAGATCTTCTTTCATGATAAGTAAGGAGCATCATACTTATTCTTTATTATATCCCGGATCATATGTATAGGTAGCCTTGAAGGATTGAAGCTGCAAGTGACTTTGTTTATCAATAACATGTAATATATCAAAATAAAAACAACTTAATAACTTAAATTGAACTTACTTATCGCCGTCAGGCTCGATGTATTGACGCTTATCTGTTGCTGCTGCAGGATCGCTAGCGCCAACCTCTGGTGGTCGTGATGGTCCACCCTGTTCATGCTGCACCGGATAGGGGTAGTAATATGGGTAAGGGTAAGGAGGGTGAGGACCAGTGGATGGACCAGCTGCCTGTGATGATGGTGGGGGGTAATATGGATAGAATGGAGAAGCATGTGTCTGATCTGGAGAGGGGAAGCGAGGACTCGTCCAGCTAGGAGGGAAGTGGCCAGGGAAGTATGGAGGTACAACAGGAGATGGATCTAACTGTCCCTGACCCTGCTCTGGTGAATGCTGCTGGCTCCTGGCAGGTGATGGCGGTGGTGGTGTAGGTAGATCTGGTGGAACTGAAGGCCCCTCACCTACCTCAGCCTGTGTGAGTCTGCTAGCAGTAATCTTCTTCCGGTGGAACTTTGAGGCAAATGATTTACGAGGAGGATCATTGCCTGAAGTCATCTGCAATATTAAAAAAATAATAATTACTAAACCATTGAAAAGCAGTTAATAAAGCAGGTAATGGTTTACGAGAAGCAGTTAATGAAGTAGTTAATAAATTACAAAAAGCAGTTAATAAAAGATAAGGTGGCAAAATACAATATCATTTATAAGTAGTAAAAATATTACAAAACATTTAAATTCTACAATTCTAAATTACAAAAATTAATCAGAATCATCAAAGCTATTTTCATCACTCTCAAGGGTATCTTCACTTTCATCTTCGTTCTCTTCTTCGCCTGAACTAGTTGAACTATTCACATCTTCTAACTCCATTTCAATAGTAGATGTTGTAGTTGTCATCTCCTCAATTTCAACATACATACAACTTGACATCTCATCCTCTTGATGTGAAGTTGCTACAATGTATTATTGATCAATTATTCCTTGTGCTTTTGTTTTTATGACAGCTAGCCAATCTTGTTTGTCTCTACGACCATTGGGATATTTGCTGAAATAAACTTGAATAGCTTGACTTGCTAACACAAATTGATCAAACTTTCCATATCTTCTACTAAGTTTATCATCTACTAAACCATATACAGGATGAACCCTTGTGCCTCTATTCTGTACTGGATCATACCATTGACAGTTAAATAAGTATACAAAATTCTCATCTTCGCCTGGGTACTCCAAGTCAAGGATCTCATTCAGAATACCATAATAATCACACTCATCTTCTTCATGAGTGTTCCCTCTAACACATACTCCACAATTTTCAGTTTTTCTTCCTTCACTCCACGATTTGGTATGAAATCTGAACCCATTCACTATATATATTGGCCAAGTTTTAACTTTTTGCATTGAACCCCATGCTAATGCTTGCAAACTTTTATCGAAACATTTGTTATCAGGGTTTTGTACCTAAAAACATGATAAATTTTAGTATTTTTGATAATAAATAATATTTAAATTTATAAAAAAAATGTGCTCACATATGATCTGTACCAAGTTAGAAATTCATTTGCAACAACTTTCTCAATATCCCTTGAATCTGTCAAAGACAAATTGCTTACGAAATACCTGGTAACAAATAATACTTTAGTATTTTAAATAAATATTACTAATTAATTATTAAAATTATGTTAGAACTTATTCTAAGATTGGCTCAACTTCTTCACAATTCAGTAGTACATACAAATTCGCTGTATTTATTTCTAAATCGTTGAGATATCTTTCAACACATTTACCACTAGGCTTTCCTTGCCTTCTAAATACTGATAGTGTAGCATGTGATTGTTCTTCTACATTGAAGTCCATGTTACGACCAATTTTTGTTCTTGTACTCCTTACATGTGGCTCAAAATAGTATGAGCAAAAGTGAGTTATTTCTTGAGACAAATATGCTTCACATATCGATCCTTCTAGTCGTGCTTTATTCTTAACATATTTCTTTAACTTGTTCAGATATCTATTAATCAATTACAATCATCGTAAAGTTAATCAAAATATGTTATCTCTACTGATTCAAAAATATTGAAGGATTAATAAAAATCTTAACATATTTACTTTTCGAAAGGATACATCCAACGATATTGTACAGGTCCACCAACTCTAGCTTCGTAAGGTAGATGGACTGGAAGATGTTCCATAGAATCAAAAAAACCTGGGGGAAATATCTTCTCTAACTTGCATAGGATGATTGGTATGTTACCTCGTACCTCTGTAAAGCATTTTCACTTAGTTTAGATGAACATAAATCTTTGAAGAAAATGCTAAGCTCAATCAACGGATTTGATATGTAATCGGGTAACATACAGACTATGATCGGAAGAAGAACCTCCATAATTATGTGACAATCATGACTTTTGAGTCCAAATAACCTTGCAGATTTCAAGTCAACACATCGGCTTATATTTGATCCATAGCCATCATGCATCTTTAAACCTTTAAACCACTGACATATCATTCTTTTTTGCTCTAACGTGAAAGAGTAAGGAGCTTTGGGCTTCATTAGTTTACGGTCAGTTGTTGTTACTAACTCCAGATTTTTTCGCCGACAAAACTCTTTAATGTCCATCCTTGCTTTGATATTATCTTTACTCTTGTCTTTAACGTCCATAATTGTATTAAAAATATTATCCAGAAATTTCTTCCCAATGTGCATAACATCCAAGTTATGTCTTATCAAATTAGTTCTCCAATAAGGTAATGTCCAGAAAATACTTTTTTTTATCCAATTATGTTGAACACCATAACCCGGAAATTTAGATTCGGATAGCATTGGATAATCAATAACTGTTGGAATGTCGAAAAGTCTCTGTAGTATATCATCACCACTTAATCTGGATGGAGGAGGTGATCGCTCAATTCTGTTTTTAACAAATGCTTCCTTATTTCTTCGAAACTGATGATTAGCACTTAGAAACATACGATGACAATCAAACCAAGTATTTTTCCCTCCATGTTTTAATGTGAAAGCTTTACTGTTCTCCATGCAGTAAGGACATGCTAATTTCCCTACTGTGCTCCAACCAGATAACATACCATAAGCTGAAAAATCACCGATAGTCCATAGTAAAGCATCTCGAAGGAGAAAATTTTGTTTTGTTGATATGTCATATGTGAGCACTCCTTCTTCTCATAATAATTTGAGGTCATCAATTAATGGTTGCAAAAAGATATCAATCTTTGCTTTCGGATTATGTGGTCCAGGTATAATAAGAGTTAAGAACATGAACGGAGTAGTCATACACATCTCTAGTGGAAGGTTGTATGGTGTTAATATAACTGGCCAACAAGAATACGGTGTAGTTGTTTGACTATAAGGAGTAAAACCATCAGTACATAATCCCAATCTTATATTGCGGGGTTCAGCAGTAAATGAAGGATACACTCGATCAAAATATTTCCACGCTTCAGCATCTGATGGATGAGAAAGAACATCATTTTTTGCTATTTTCTCCTTATGCCATCTCATATGGCCTGCTGAACTCATTGATGCATAGAGCCGCTGAAGTCTTGGAATGATTGGTAAATAAAACAAACGAGAGTATGACACATCTTTCTTTGGACGATGTTGTTTTCCCGAATTTTGCTTAAACCGAGGAGCATTGCAGGTGCGACAAACAATTTCTGCTACATCATTCTTATAGTATAACATACATCCATTGATACAACAATCAATCTTTGTAGCAGTGAGACCCATCTTGGATACTAATTTCTTTGTTCGGTACAAGTCTGAGGGAATTAAATTGCCAGCTGGATTAGTTTCCTTCATAAGACCAATAACGTCATTAAAATACTCACGGGGAATATTATACTCAGTTTTAATACTTAGCATCCTCACTACAATGGATAATTCCGAATGTGTACTGAAACCTTCCCAAATTGGCTTTTGAGCTGAATGTAATAACTCAAAGAATTTTTGTGTCTCTGTATTTGGTGGCTCTTCCACATTTGACCTTAAATTATGACCTAGTACATCAAAAATAAGGTCTTCATAGGGTCTACTCATTTGATCTTCAATAAATGTTTCATAAGCTGTAGATGAACCGGCATGAGCATCTCTATGTGGCTCGTACTCGCCATGTGATGTCCAAATCTAATAGTTTGGAAGAAATCCCCTACGATATAAATCAAGCTTCACATCATCGGGCTTGAGGAATGCTAGATTTTTATGCTTCGAGCATGGACATCTAAACATTTTATCAAACTAAAAGGAAGATAGTTGAGATGAAACTTGAATGAAAGTTTCAACTCCCTCTATAAATTCAACTGTCAATCCTTTTCGACCCGGCAACAATCTGTTATACATCCAATATCTCTCTTCTTGGATAGTCATTTGGACGTTGAAGCAAACATCACCCTACATAGTTATGAAAACATTTATTAGAATATATGCATGTGCAAACGTGTTATAATTTAGGCAAAGCTGGGCATTAACCCAAGAAAGTTGCTATATTATATCTCTCCATCTGAGGATTAACATATCAAAAAAACTAATGACTGGGGTATTGGACATCCAAGGATCTTATGGGTACTTTAATAGGTTATTGTTTCTTACATTGAGCATAAGAAGAAGGATTAGAATGAGCATTAATAAAATCATCCAAAATATTATTATTACTATATTATATAGGGTGAAGTTAAATATCTTCCTAAATATTTTTGGGCTGAGGCGGTTAGCACTGCTTTGATTTTATACTTTCATGAACATTATGATGAAGATCAGGAGTAGGATTACCGCCGGCAAGCCGTTGCCGGCGGTCAGGAACCACCATATTCCTAGGATGATCCGATCGCAGAAAGCTCGCGAAAGCAAAAATCAAAATTAAGATGAAGTTTCTCTCTCTAAAATTTCCCATAGCTTCTTTCTCTAGAATTTTCCCTAGAGATTATTGTTAATCTGGACCAAATAATTTGGAAAGAGCACTTGAGCGATGGAATATATATATAATATATATATATATATATATAAAGAGAGAGAGAGAGAGAGAGAGAGAGAGCATTTCAGGTTTTATGGATTCAGATTATGCAGGAAATCTTGATCATCGTAGATCTTTGACAGTTTATGTATTTCAAGTTTACAGTAACACATTTACCTTAAAATTTAATCTTCAATTAGTGTTGGCTTTATTAACTGCAGAGGCAGAATACATGGCTACTACTGAGGTAATAAAGGAAGACATCTAGATTAAAGGGTTTCTTAAAGAGGATGATAAAATAAAAATGAAATCTATATATTATATGGTGTGATAGTCGAAGTGCTATTCAACTAACGAAGAATTGAGTATTTTATGAAAGGACAAAGCACATTGATATCATAGTGTACTTTATTAGGGATGTTCTAGCTCAAGGCACTACGGAAGTTTAGAAAGTTTATACATATGAGAATCCAACCGACATACTTACTAAGATAGTGTTTGGAACCAAATTCTTTCATTGTCTCACGCTGGTTAAGGTAGGTAGGCCTCTTGGTTAAGGAGGCTTTGGGAGAAAGAGGTAGCTGGGCTTATCTAATATTTGATTCAAGCTAGTGAATGAAATTAAATTGCTAATTAATTTTTGAATAAAATATTAGTAGTTAATTAATTTTATTAATTTGCACTAGCATGTTTTATTTAAAATACCTACTTATATTAGTAATATTGCTTCTTTATTTTGTAGCCTTCTACATAGCCTATTGTATTGCATTTTCTTATTTTTTTCTCTTTTTATTATAAGTAGGTGGAACTGATGGTTGAGTGAGGGAGAGAGATCAAGAGAGGCAACCACGAGGTTTATGTGAGAGGCAAATGAAGCAGTGGATCAAGCGGCTTCTCTGAGAAGCGAACTGAGTGCAGGAGAGGGAGAAGGGCAATGGAACAATAGCTTGAGCTCGTTCTTACCTTGTGGAGAAATATAAAGAGGAAGATGTATATGTTTTGACTGTACCCTTGAAGGTTCTTAAGCATGATTTCAATAGCAAAATGGAAGCTAGGGCTTCCATTCTGGTCAACTATTTTAGGTCTAGCTTGCTAATTTAAGTTAGTGCAAGTTTTGATTAGAAGCACGAACATATTAGTCATAACTTTTGAAAGTTTTAGTGAAAAGATTTATCTATTTGATTAGAAATAATTAATTAGCTTGCTGATTTTAATGCTTGTGATTAAATAATTAAAATTATTATTTAATTACTTAAATTTTTATTTCACTAACTTTTTTGTTGTGTTATACTTATAGGTAAACCAATTTTAAGTCTCTAAATCTTTCATGTAAGTGACTTATGGGTACGCATTTACATTTTTGAAATAATAGGCTATTTTACTGATCCAAGCCCTTATGTGAAAGTCTTAGTGGCTATCATTTGGGAAAGATCTTAGATTTTAGTTGGGTTACAAAAGTATAGTTTATAACAAATGGGAAATGCATTAAATTCTAGGGGAAAAACTTTTGCATGAACATAACTTTTGGGTTTATTTTTCCAAGAAAAAAAATAACATGTATATTTCTAGGTTAAACTAAAACTTGCAAAATATAGTTTATTGGTAAATATATCATAATAAAGGTTATGAGCATGGTCAAGGGTCCTAGGGTCAAAATAAACAAAGGGACTAGTTTAGTGACATTTACCAATTAATAGAACATTAATAAAATCATCCAAAATATTATTATTACTACATTCGGATTGGACATTACAACATAATACTATCTAAATCATCCAAAATATTTCTAATCCTTGCAAATGTGTAGTAAGAAACAATAATCAAAGAAAAACCATAAAAAATAACCTTAAAATAGAAATCGGACTATTTGGGGTCGGACGAGCGGAGGTGATTCCGATTGGGGGCGGCGGTCAGATTTGGGGCGGACAAACGTCGTCGGTGGCGTCGGATAGGGGGCGGCGGCCGGAGGAGATTCTTAGCTGGCGGTCGGACGAGCGGAGGCGACCCTAGGAAAGAGCGAGCAACGGGAGAGCGAGCGACCGAGAGAGAGAAGGAAAGAGTTAAAATGAAATGCCAGACGCGGGGCTCGGTGTATTAGGGCTTAAACCGGCGGTTTTGACCGCCGGTAAAAAGTCACTTTTCAACGGCGGTCTAAACCGTCGGTTATTGTTGACGTCCGGCGGTTTATCGTCGGTTTATGGACCGCCGTCCTTATCGGCGGCTTATATTTACAAAATCACCGGTGCAGCCGTCGTTAAACTCCGACGGCCAAACCCCCGGTTGTGCCGCCGGTACTACCGGCGGTCCTAAAACTACCGGTTAGAACCACCGGTTTAGGGCATTTTTCCTGTAGTGTCATGCATGTTAGTATGATATGATATATTGTATCAATATTAATATCAGTATGATTTTCATTTTATATAGCAATCAGTTTAATGTATTATCATATAAATGCAATCATGAATGCAATAGCTTTAATGTGATGTTTTCATCATTCCACCTCAAATGTTACCTAATTAGGTATCAATCTTAATATAAGTCCAATTGTCAACTAATTAGTATTAATTAACCCTGATTATCACCCACTTAGGTATCAATCTTAATTTAGGCCAAATTTTCATAGATTGAATTAATCATAATACCTCCCCAACGCTTCGCCTGCTCCGATAGGGTTTTGCCCTGGCAGCTACTCCAACGCATTTCAGGGGAGTTTCGCCGCTTTCATTAAGGAAATTCTTCTTGCCACCTCTTGTTGGAGGTTTTAGGGAAGCTATTCTTTTCCTTCTCATTTTTCTGGGTTGTATTTTCCTTTATTTTTGGTTTGGCTTCCTCATCTCTTCCAACTTCGGTCGTCCACGACAGGAATGGCGGTTAAACGAGTTAGTGATCCCAATTTTTTGAATGGTTCCTTCAAATCACAATATTTTGTGGATGCTATTTATGGTTCTCCTTCTACTATATTTCTTGAGTTCTGATAGTGTTTGTTTCATGGTTTTCCCTCTTTGTGGATCTCAAAGGAAGAAATATTAGCTCTCGTGGTTCCTTTTCAATTTGATTTGGTTGGATTTTTTTCTTCGCGCCAACCTTCTTTGGATACAATTGTTGGTGGAATTTTGAAAACATGTTTTGAAAAATATTAGTTTTCTTTGGGGATTTTAAGATTAAGGTTGAGTTCTAATTCTAAGGTCGAATCGACTCGTTAGAAAGAGTATATCACCCCGGAGGACGAAAATAAACTTTCATAACGGTGTTCAGACTTAGAATTATGTAAACTCATCTTGAATACTATGATCGGGTTCTAAGAAGAACTTTATATAGCCCCGAGGGGACAAAATATAGATCAACTAAGTACCCAATTACAATATTCAAGAGACATGATCATCGCATTCGCATCCAAAGCCTTATCGAAGAAGGATGTATCTCCCCAAAGGGAAATGACACCATTCTGCGATAATTCTTCTAATGCGAACACGATGATCATTATTTAACTTTTCCCAAAGAAATCTAATGAAGTTTTAGAAATTGAGTTTTCTTTAAAATCAGGTGTGTGTGGGGTTCCAAATCTCCTACGAGCGCAAGCCCTCGTAGTTAATTACATCGTAGGGAGACAAAATCCCCCTACAAAAAAAACTCTCGATTAAAATAGTGGCAAAATTTTGTTTAGAGTTTCTAGGAGTGATATCAAAGTATGAATAGAATTATTGGAAAATCAAAAGGGAATGGATCAAAATTGAACAGTTATTAACGGAGTTAAAGGATGAGAGGTAGGGGACACTTTGAGATTCCAAAACCATCCGGAAGTGTCCCAACTTAATCTAAGTGTTGGGCTTTATGTTTTAGGATTGAAATGAAGCTTTAATTAGAGTTGAGTATTTTATTAGAAATTTGGGATTATATTCCCGAAATTTGGGGTCTTATAATCAAAGATCTGCCCCGGATCCTAAATCTATTTTGGACACTAGACCACAGTCGTCCGATCCTAACTAATGCAGTGCAAGATCTGGACTTACCCCGGCCTGGATTGGGGAGCCAGCTAACCACCTAATCGATTTAAAATACATGAATCCGGTCTTTTTATGAAAGAGTGGTAGGGACGTTGTAATTAAAGTTTTGGGGAGGCGGGGCCGACATCTAGAGATTTTCCTAATTGGCCCCTTTGACTTATGTTGGGTGCTAAAATGCTAAGGACTATGAAATTAAAATTTTGACTCTTTAATTTGTATCTAATGCAATGCATGCTGGTTAACAACCTCAAATCAAATATGCTTGAAATTTTTAAAAACAGGCTTATAAAATAATTTTTTAGAAGACTGGACTTCCCCAGGTCCGGCACCTCGTCCTCATAGGTCAGACTATCCGGACTCTACCCGCAGGCGGGGAAGGGTCTAAAACAAGGAAAGAAGAATGCAAAAGTATGCATGCGATCTCGGGGGCGATCCCCGGCTAATTCCCTAGATTCGTTATCTTTCTACATTATTTAGACTCACTAAAATTTTAGACTTTTAAGATTATGAGTATAAAAATTTCACACCCTCACGAGCCTCGCGTATCCAGGCGAAAACAAAGAGCGGCATGCAATCGCCAAAAAACTAGTAAAAACAAGTAATCCTAAAGGCAATCAAATCATTACATCAAATACAAATTAATTAATAAATGTCCATAGGCAGAGTTGCCTTGTTTATTACAAACCAGAGTTTTGCAGAAAGTAAAGTGGCCGGGCACCACTGACAACAACCCGGATTTCAAGACTAATAATGACGCAAGTTATTTTGAGTGGGATACTCTCAATCTTCAAATCCTCAAATCTTTAATCTCATTCTTCTTTGGACTCCTTTTCTTCAATCTTCTTGGAATCTTCGTAGTGGATTACCCAAATGAACAAGAGGGCACTTCCCTCTAAGGGGAAGGCCACTCTTTCCTCTTTGGGTAAGGAAGAGGTATGATCCAAATTTGGATTTCCAAATGGAAAAGGAGTGTTCCCCAAAAGGGTATCCTTTCCTCTTTGGAATCCAAGCTTTGGATCTATGTATCCCAACTCAAAATAAACTTTCACAACACTTGACACTTGCACAAATTACATTGATATCAAAATAAAAATCTAGACTCACCTGCAGGGTTATCCTAAGCAATTAATATAAATAAAGTAGTTATTCCCAAGCAGTTGTATATGAGCAGAAAAGAAAGTAAACACACTGGCCACGCTCTTTTTATGATTTGGGGGCTTTAGCAGCTGAAGCACCTGTGCAAAGAATTTATAATATTTATGCATTTTTATTTGCCCCCTTTTTATATTGCCCTGCATGAGCGTGGCCACCTGCAGAAAACTGTGTCAACATCCAGATCGTGCCTAACCTAAGGGTAATCTAGTCGCCAAACACATCAGTCCATCCACAGAGTACAGAAAAAGTAAGCAGACACAGCAAATCAATTTCATCCACAACATGCAGTGAAAACTACGAAAAATCCGGCACACAACAGTAAAGTAAACACCGGCCTATCCTAGATCTAGAGTTGGTTGTCCTAGCACATCATCTAAAGTGTGTGAGAAAGGTCGTGTGGCTGGGATAGATCCTAAAATAGGTAATTAGTTAATGTTGCCTAAAAGTTTGGATTTGTTAAGGCTTAGAAGGGGATTTAAATTAAAATTTAAATATTAATGAATTAAGAATTTTAATTAAACATATTTTAGAAGTTAATTGATTACTACCTTTGTTTCACACCGAGGCCGTGAAGTTTATTTCACCTTCCTTGGGGCTAAGCTAATAGCCTCGTAGGCCTGGGTTACCCAGTAGCAATCGGGGTTGATTAAGTTATTTAAGTTGGTTAGAATTAAAAGAGTGGATTAATATAAAAAAAAATGAGTTAGTTACTGATTTTTAAAGTTTGGTTAATTTAAGTTTTCCATTAATTGATTCGTGGCGTTGTGCCACCAGGCTCGAGGAACCAGCCTCCATAGGACACTTAGCCCCGCAGCCCGGAGTAGTCCAGCCGATAAACCAAATTAATGTAATTGAATTAGAGATTTTTAAAATATTAAATAATTAAAGATTAATCTATTTTAAGATTTAACACCCCTTAGAATCCATTCGTGGCGTTGTGCCACCAGGCTCGAGGAACCAGCCTCCTTAGGACACTTAGCCCCGCAGCCCGGAGTAGTCCAGCCAATAAACTTCAACTTTAGGGTGGTTGTTGTGTTTTGAAGGGTTTGTTAAGTGTTTTAAGCATTAAACCAATATTTTCTGAATTTTAGAATGATTTGAGCTTTTAGAATATTTTAGAATATTTAATGATTTAATTAAGGGGTTAAAAGTTGAAATTTTGATTAAGACCAAATTCTGGAATGTTTGTATTTTATTCAAATACTAGACCTTACTACGATCAGTTAGAAGGTAAGTACGTTGAAATCGAATTTTTCTACATTTTATTACGAAGGTTTGAAGTTTTGAACTAGTTTTGACTTAAAGTTGACCGATTTGTTGACTTTTTAAAATATTGCAAATTTCTGGAATTTAATATTTTTAATAAATATTAGACATCACTATGAGTTGAATGCAAGTGAGTTTGAGTGATTTGGATTTTTCTAGAATTAGTTATGGATTATCGAAGTTTGGGCATTTTAATGAATTTTAGGAATTTCTTAATTAGAGGGTCTCTTTTGTGATTTTGCTTCAAACAGATTCCCAATCTCTTGAAAACACCTCCAAAGGTCAGGAATAACCTAAGGAGGGATCCCCAAGTGTTTGGGAGATTTTTTTGATTTTTTAATTATTATTAATTAATTATCTCAATTGAACATTGATTTTCACTTAAAATTAAATTAAAGTTTAAATTGCTGTCAAATCAAAGGGCTTTCAATTATCATAGATTAAGGACTGAATTCTGGTCAGTTTGAGGGTTTATATGTAATTTTTGAATTTAAATTGGATTTATTACAATTTTTAGAAGTTTTAAAGGCTTAATTAAGGGTTTAAGACTTAGAAAATTAATTAGGGGACCTAATGACCTCAAAAATCAGTGAAAATTTCTCTAGGGGTTGAGGGTGTCACTAAGTTCAAATGTTCAAAGTTTCAACTCAAGGGAAAGTGAATCCTAATTATGGAAATTTTTCTAAGTTTTCTATACATGAGTCCTTAATTATTGTCCTTAATTATGTCACTAATCTTGATGGACTTGAATCAATGTTTGAACTAACCCTCATACTCAATACACAAGGCATGCATGAACCACATAAACACATTCAATACCTAAATCTAGGAGAGCCTTAGACTAAGTGGTGTGTGCACCTTAAGCATGCAATTAACTAATTAACATAATTAAGACAAAATTAGTGAATAATCAAGAAATGATTATTCACTAATCATCCCCTTTATTTCTATTCAAATATGCTTAATCAACATTTAAGATCTCAAATGACTTCTTAAACACTTAAAGATTTACATATATATAGTTTCAAAATATATATTAAAATACATAAATATAAATGGATATATATATATATATATAAATAGAAATATATATTATAAAATAATTAAATATATTATTAAAATAAATTTTGATGAGTTGAAGGATCCACTGATCTCCATAGAAGTTTGAAAATAATAAAAGATTTTCCTTGTATTTTTCAAAATACTTAATATTTAATTAAATATAAAAAAGGTGAAAATACTCCAATAATTCTAAATACCATCAAAATCCACTCAAATAGTATTGAGAATTTTTCTGGAGATGAGCCATGCACTCCAAAACATGCATGTCAAGTTTTAAATAAAAATAATTTATACATAATTAATTAAAAATAAAATACATATTTCTGTATTTCTTAAATTACTAATAAAATAATAACCAAAAGAGTTTGATTTTATTTTTAAAATAAACTAGATGAAATTCTGAAAATTTTGATATATTATACTCAATTTTTGGTTCTGTATTTGATTTACTGTAATTCTTTTAAGTTTCTGTAATTAAAACTAATTAAAACACAATTTCCTTAATTAAATGGCGGCGGTCAGACACGCGGCACGCTCTGATTCGCGGGATCGAAACCGCGCGACAGCGGGGACACGCGTCGGCCGCGGGCCGCTTCACGCGGTTTTCACTTAACCACGTCAGCGGCGCGTGGCAGCCGTTGGATCACAGCGGGTCTGATCCAACGGATGAGATCAAATCCCGCGGTTGATCTCTGCGGGACGAGATCAGACGGTGGGATTTGACTCCGTGGTTTCTGATCCGAGGGCTCAGATGTCGCCGGACGGCTGATCGAACGACAGATCGAATGCGCGGTCAGATCAGACCGCGGAGGGGCTCGATCTGGACCGTTGATCGAGCGATCAACGGTCCAGAAAACGTACACTCACCGGAGACCGTGAGTGACGCCCTAGAGGACGTATTTTGCCTCGTTCTCTCGATCGGGACGATCATTTTCAATGAAATTTTAAGCGTAGATTGAAGACATGAACAGAAATCGTGGGGAATAGTTTGTTTTAGCTAAAACCCTAAAATCATAAAGCTATTTAGATCTAACTAATGTGAACTAGATCTAGGGTTTTAGGGAGTTATACCGTTAGATCTTCGAAATTTCTGGATGGATGAGCTTGTAGATTGTCCAAGTGAAGATCCCCAGCAAAAATCCGAGCTCGAACACGTCTGGATCGACTGCTGTAGGCTTGGGACGGTCTAGGTGGTGTACTCGCCGGAGAACTCGCCGCCGGTGACGTGCAACCACTTGGATTTTATAGTGGGAAGGTAGAGGAGGCTCTGGAGATCTCAATCGAACAGGGGACAGGACTTGAGAGGGCTTGAGTAGTGAGAGATGATTAGGGTTCGAGTGTATGTCATTAAGGCCTTTTCCCCCTATTCAAACGCCCCCAGGCCAAACGGATGGCTGGGATTGACTCACCAGGTCCTCAGATGTTGCCAAGTGTCCCTGGGACAGCCAGAAGGCTGACCCAAAGGCTGGGCACGCCTCACTCCTATTGGGCGGCTTTGGGATGAGTGGAGGAGACATTGCCATTTTAGGCTAAACCAGGCCCTGAGCCTGGTTAGGAGAGCTCCAAGTGAGCTTTAGGACATTAAGGGGTCGGCCTAAAGCAGCTTAAATCAAGGGAAAGGGGCTTAGCATGTGATAAAGCCTTCTAGAAGAGGTTTAAGCTTGGGTTTGACCAGGTTGACCAGTCAACTGGTCAATGGGGCTGATGTGGCATCCAAGCAGGTCATGGAGTCTTTCCAAGTGGCTGGATGGGTGTGGCTTGAGCTAGGTTCAATGGGTTGAAAGGTTTGACCATACAAATGGTCCCTTAAGCCTTGAGTTGACTGGTTGACCAGTCAACTCCATCAAGGGTTATGAAATTTTCATTTAGGTAATTCAAATGAGTTGATTAGGTGGATTGGAGGGTGGTTTCAAGAGCCATGCATGTCAAATGGATTAAGAAGGCTTAATGGGCCTTTAATGGGCTTCTAGGCCAAAACTGGTTGACTTGGTCAACCAGTTGGGTTCAGGGGCTAAAAATGGATTCAACAAATTCAGAATGTCATCCTGAGTCTATTGGATGTGGTCCCAGGGTTTGGAGGGGTCGATTTGGTCAAAATCACCATTTGAACCCTTAAGGGCTTGTTTGGTCAACCTAGGTTGACTTGGTCAACCAGGTTGACCCAGGGTCTGGGTTTGGGCTCAACAGGTTTGAAAAGGCATTTGGAGACCATTGAGGGTAGTTCCTGGGTCTGGGGAGGTCAAATTGATCAAAATCCCTATTTGAGTCCCTAAGGGCCTGTTTGGTCAACCTGGGTTGACTTGGTCAACCAGGTTGACCCAGGGTCTGGGTTTGGGCTCAACAGGTTTGAAATGATATTTTAAGGTTAATGGAAGTGGTTGGGTGACTTGGAGAGGTCATTTGGGTCAAAACACATGTTTGGACCCTTAAAGGGCCCCTTGGGTCAAACCTGTTGACTTGGTCAACCAGGTTAACCCAAGGGTTGGAAATAGGTTCAAAAGATTTGAAATGACATTTGAAATTTGTCAAAGGTGGTTGCATCCCATTTGGAGCTCATTTGGTTTGAAATTCCTATTTGAGCCCCATAGGGGTATTTTGGTCAATTTTGACCTATTGGTCAACTATGGTCAAAAATGGGTCTGAAAAATGCAGTTTACTGCTCAATGGGTTAAATTCAAAGGTCTGGAAGTGATTGGAAGCTTGGATAAGGGTTCCAAGGTCAAGATCTCAAAGGGGTTAGGCTCAATGGCATAGACTGTAAATATTTGAAGGTTTCACAGCCTTTGAATTTTAATTCAAATTCTGAGGTTAGAGACCTCAGAATGAGCTCAAAGTTGGAGGGTAGCCTCTAGAGACATGTCTTATCACTTTGCAAGTGATAGACCCTGAATCAGAGGCCATTTGACTGGGTTTTGAAACGTTTGAAAAATCTCTGAAAAGGGTGTTTAGGACAGGGCCTCTAGAGTTTGGATTTGAGTCTGAATTCTGGGTTTGGATTTGATTTGAAGTTTAAATTAATTTGGACTTGAATTGGATGGAGTTTGAGATTCAAATTGGTCACAGGTAGGAATCAAATTGAAATTGGAGTGGATTAAATATAGGAATTGATTTAAAATTGAGGTTGATCAAAGGTGGAGGTTGATTTGAAGTTGGAGTGATCCTAAGATCTAGAAAAAATTCTAAGATCTAGGATTTAAGGGAATCCTAGACTCTAGAATAGGCTCTAAGGTCTAGTTCTAGGAAAGATCCTAAGGTCTAGAGTGGATCCTAGGGTCTAGGATTAAATCTGGCTTCTGGAAGGGTCTTAGTGACCTCATACAAAAATGAGGTCAACAAATGGACCCCCAATGTGTGTGGTAGAAGGAACTTCTGCTGCACACATTGGCATTGACCGAATGGAAGTAGAATTTTGGGAGTGAAAGGGAGATCATCTCCCAACCTCAAGCCTATAGGATGCTAATGGAAGGCTTACACCTATTGGATAAGGAAAACTGGTAAAACCAAGGTAGGGAATACCTAACCTTGGGTCTAAGGAAGGGCATCACCCAACCTTAGGTCTACAGGATGCTGATAGAAGACTTACTCCTAGTAGACAAGGGAACTGGAGAAACCAAGGTAGGGAAAACCTAGCCTTGGGTCTAAGGAAGGGCATCACCCAACCTTAGGCCTACAGGATGCTGATAGAAGACTTACTCCTAGTAGACGGATCAACTGGAAACCAAAGTAGGGAATACCTAGCTTTGGGTCTAAGGAAGGGCATCACCCAACCTTAGGTCTACAGGATGCTGATAGAAGACTTACTCCTAGTAGACAGATCAACTGGAAACCAAAGTAGGGAATACCTAGCTTTGGGTCTAAGGAAGGGCATCACCCAACCTTAGGTCTACAGGATGCTGATAGAAGACTTACTCCTAGTAGACGGATCAACTGGAAACCAAAGTAGGGAATACCTAGCTTTGGGTCTAAGGAAGGGCATCACCCAACCTTAGGCCTATAGGATGCTGATAGAAGACTTACTCCAAATAGGCAGATCAACTGGAAACCAAAGTAGGGAATACCTAGCTTTGGGTCTAAGGAAGGGCATCACCCAACCTTAGGTCTACAGGATGCTGATAGAAGACTTACTCCTAGTAGACGGATCAACTGGAAACCAAGGTAGGGAATACCTAACCTTGGGTCTAAGGAAGGGCATCACCCAACCTTAGGCCTATAGGATGCTGATAGAAGACTTACTCCTAATAGGCAGATCAACTGGCAAACTAGGATGGTGCCACAAAGGGCGTACTCCACCACCAGCGAATGGGAATCAGGATGGTGCCACGGAGGGCGTACTCCACCACTAATCTCCGGGTCAAATGCCAGGGTGGTGCCACAGAGGGCATACTCCACCACTAGCGGGTCTAATCCTAAGGGAAGGAAGGACCTAACCTTAAGGAAAAGGCGAAGAGCGTAAAAAAACTTAAAAAAAAGAATGTAGAATCAAGCTGTAAATCAAGAAAAGGAAGTTTTATTGATTGATAAAATGAGCTACATCAAGCATAGTATTTCTTAAGGAAACGCCCATTAACAGGTAGCATTGGGTGGTTCCCTTTACAATCTACTAACTGATACGAGCCTCCTTCGTAGACAGTCTCTATAACGAAGGGTCCTTCCCATGTAGGTTCAAATTTGCCTCCCAACTTCCGATGGGCCAAGATAGGCCTCCGAAGGACCAATACCAAGTCTCCCGCTTGGAAGGTCCTGGGTCGCACTAACTTGTCATGGGCTTGAACCATACGGGATTTATACAACTCTAAACTTTGTTGAGCTTGGAGACGTCGCTCTTCAAGGCCTTCGAGTTCTTCCAATCGTAGTTTTGCATTTTGTTCATTGGTAATTTGATTCTGAACTGCAATTCTAAGCGAAGGGATTTGTATTTCCAAGGGTAGAACAGCCTCAGATCCATACACTAGTGCAAACGGGGTGGATTGGGTCGGGGTTCTATAAGTGGTACGATAAGCCCACAGAGCTTCCACCAACCGCTCATCCCACTGCCGTTTGTTATCATCAAGGGTCTTTTTGACAATTTGCACCAAGGTTTTGTTGAAGGCCTCAGCCAATCCATTCGCCCGAGGGTAATAGATCGTCGAATATCTCCAATCAATATTATGGCGCCTTACAAAACTATTGATTTTTGTAGACTTGAATGCGGACCCATTATCGGATATGATTCTGCGGGGTACACCGAATCGATATACAATATGGTCACAAAAGAATTTTAAGACATGGTGTGATGTTACGTTTCGTAGGGGAATTGCTTCCGCCCACTTTGAAAAGTAATCAGTTGCTGCTAATATGAAACGATGACCTCTCGCGGAGGGAGGGTCAATCGGCCCAATGATATCCGTGCCCCAACTTTCAAAGGGCCACGAGGCTATCGTAGGGTGTAACACATTAGGCGGCTGATGTAAAACCACACCATGGACCTGACATTGATGACAGTGCTTTGCAGTATTCATGCAATCGTCAATCATTGTAGGCCAGTAGTATCCAAGTCTTTTAATCTTTAATTTCATTTTTGGACCCGATTGATGAGCACCGCACAGTCCTGAATGAACTTCATTAACAATTTTCTGGGCTTCTCGCTTGTTCAAACAGCGCAGCCACATGTGATCAAAGGACCGACGGTACAGCAGATCGTTGACTAGTGCATATGATAGGGCACGTTTCTTAAGCTGGTTGGAGAGTGATTTATCCTGGGGAAGCTTCCCTTCTCTAAGGTAATCGACTAAGGGTCGTCTCCAATCGCCTTCTTCGTCAGTCGTCGAAGAGGCGGAAAGGATCTGAAGGGGAGTCTTACTAATGTGTTCCAAATCTATAAGGGAGAGAGTCTTACGACCCTGTATCTCTATAGGGATGGAATCCTCCTCAGGACATGCAAATTCCTTTGCAAGTTTTGCTAAGGCATCCGCCGCAGAATTGCTTGCACGGGGAACCCTATACAAAGTAGCAATGGGGATTTGTTCCAGCAAGTGAAGCGTGTACTGGTGATATTTTAGGAGATTCGGATTCAAGACTTTATAAGTTCCGGCGACTTGGTTAATAACTAGTTGGGAATCTCCAAAGATCTTAATCTCTTTAATCTCCATTAGAATCGCAAGTTCCAAACCAGTTATCAGAGCTTCGTATTCAGCTTCGTTGTTTGTGCAAGGCTCCGATAAGTGGTAGGAAAAATGCATCATTCCTTTTTCTGGTGTAATAAAAATTAGACCGACTCCAGCCTTTCCAGGAATTACAGATTGTTGGGTCGCAATCCTACGAGAGGATGCTGCCCCATCAAAATATAATTCCCAGATGGCCTCGATAGATTCCCCCAAACTCATGATTTATTCGTCGGGTAAGTCATCATTCAGAGGAGAATCTGCTGGCAGCGGGTGTGCTGCCAGAAAGTCGGCAACAGCCTGTCCTTTCACAGCACGAAGAGGAGTGAAAGTAATCTCAAATTGCAACAATATCATAGACCAACGGGCTAAATGTCCTGACAACGTAGGTCGGGTCATAAGATATTGCAAAGGATTAACTCTTGAAATCAGACTGATTGAGTGGGAGAGCATGTAATGCCTCAGTTTCTGAGCTGCAAAAACTAAAGCAAGATAATGCTTCTCAATTGACGGGTATCGAATTTCAGTAGGAAGGAGTCTTCGACTAAGGTAGTAGAGAGCATTCTCTTTTCCTTCGTCGTTAACTTGAGCTAACAGAGCACCTAAAGACTCATCTAGAGCTGCGGTGTAGAGGATTAATGGCTTTCCGGGAATCGGAGCTGCCAAGACTGGCGGGTTAGAAAGGTATTGTTTGATATCGTCAAAAGCATTCTGACACTTCTCGCCCCATACGAATTTAGTATCCTTTTTCGCAAGGACAGAAAAGGGTTGACATCTCCCGGAAAGATTAGAAATAAACCTCCTTATATATGCCAATCTACCTTGTAGAGACCTTAACTGAGTAAGGCTCTTAGGGGACGGCATATCTAAGATGGCTTCAATTTTAGCAGGATCTATCTCAATTCCGCGGTGCCTTACTACGAATCCTAAGAATTTCCCCGAAGCGACGCCGAAGGCGCACTTCAAGGGGTTCATTTTCAAATCGTAGCGACGCAACCGTTCGAAAACAACTCTTAAATCATACAGGTGAGCCTCTTTAACCTTGCTCTTGACAACTAAATCATCAATATAACATTCAACTTGATTATGAATTAAGTCGTCAAAGATACGGGTCATGGCCCGTTGGTAGGTTGCTCCGGCATTCTTTAGGCCGAATGGCATTACCTTATAACAAAAGATTCCAATAGGGGTTCTGAACGCCGTATTTCTCTCATCTTCAGGGGCCATCTTGATTTGGTTATAACCCGATGAGCCATCCATGAAGGAGAAAATAGCATGTGAGGAGGCAATGTCCACCATGAGTTCTGGTATTGGTAGGGGGAACTCATCCTTAGGGCATGCCTTATTCAGATCCCTATAGTCGACACAAATCCGAATCTGACCATTTTTCTTTCGAACTGGCACGACGCTGGCCACCCAAGAGGGGTATTGTTCCTCTCGAATGAATCCGGCCTCTGCCAATTTCTTAACTTCAGAAACGACTTGTTGCTCAATCTCTAAGCGCATGCGTCGAGGAGCTTGTTTAACAGGGATGGCATCATGCCGAACCCCAAGTTTGTGAACTGCTACCTCAGCAGGCAAACCTGGCATTTCGTCATATGTCCAGGCAAAGCAATCCCTAAACTCGAATAACAACTGGATTAAGTCCCGGGTTTCACCCTCGCTCAACAGAGTACTTATAAAAATCGGACGGGGGTCATCATCGTTTCCCAAGTTAATTTCTCTCAACTCATCGACTGTCGACTTAATTTCCTCTTCAAATTCAGGGGGTGCATCCCGAACTTGAAGATCATCGGGATCGTCTAAAGTCTCCAAACAGAGTCCATCCAAAGAACAAGGAGGATCTGTAGGGACATTTGGAGAATCGAGATGGTAAGTTATCATTAGGCAATACTCATCATCATCGAATGAACTAACTGTTCCAAAGCCAATACCACTTGTTGGATTTTTATTTACTTTTGTTCGCCAAATATTCTCGTGGTATCTAGCTTGACCCTTAGTCCATCGGTATGGTATAGAACCTTTAGAAAAAGTATTTTTTACACAAACAGGGAAGTAGCCGAAAGGTAATTCCATTAATTCATTAAAATCTGCCTCCTCAAGGGTTACATCACCTTCGTCCCTTGCGGAGGAGGAGCCAGGAAAGAATTTCTGGACTTTCTTAACTTCACCATCCAAGTTGGGGGCCACTTTGACTTCCAACCCTACAACCCTGCCTGCCGACAGTGGGGTCAGAGAAAGGGCCTCAATCCTTCTAGTGAGCTTTTCATACATTGTTAATTCGGCTCGTCACTTTTAACTTTTGAAATATCTACCTCAGGGTCACTGTCCTGGTCTAAGGTGAGATCAAATTTTGGAGGAGTATTTTTGTTTTGATAATCGAGAGAGAGGGCAGCACCTTGACTTTCTAGCTCACTATCGGAATCTGATTCCAAATCAATGTATACGGGTGCTGCTCTCCTGTCTAATGAAGCGCGGCCTCGACCTCGTGCCCTTAAAGCCATCCTTCCACCTCTTTGAGGTAATGTGCTTGGAGGTCTAAGGACAACGATATCAGAGTCGTCTTCACTACTCGATTGAATCATTTCTTGACTGATATTTTTATCTTTTTCTTTCTTTTGGTTGAATTTTTGTTCAACCATTTTCTCCTCAAATTTGATCTCTAATTTAGAACGGGACGAGGACCCTTTTGGTACAAAATATGCAGCATCTTCGTAGATCCCAATTTCTTGAATCGAGAATGGTTGCAAATCACCCTTAATCACATGTTCAATGCCGTCTCGTTGATACTTAATGCATTGGTGCAGGGTAGATGGAACCATTCTATATTCGTGAATCCAAGGTCTACCTAGAAGTGCGTTAAAGGACGTAGTTGAATCAATTATATGAAATTTAGCTTCAGTTTTTAAACCTCCTATCTCCAGGAGTAGAGTGATTGAACCTAAAGCTCTCTCGCCCTTCTCGTTGAACCCACGAAGCACCAACCTGTCGGTTGAAAGCTTGCTAGTATCAACTCTGAGATAAGCAAGGGTCTTTATGTTCATCACGTTGACCGATGCACCCGGATCAACAAGGACTCTTGATAACTTGAAATTTCCCACATCTACAGTAATGTAGAGGGGACGATTGTGGTCAGCAGTTCTCAAGAGTAAATCTTCATCTGAAAAGGTAACCCCAGGGACCTCTTTGAAGTAGAGAGCCTCACCTTCTGAAGTTGCAGCCAACTGTGTTAAGCAAATCTCGGGATCGAGAAGTGCTTTAATTAAAGACTCCCTCATTTCTTTGGAAAGAAGGAGGGCGTCATAAATACTTAATTTTGCTGGCAACTTCCTAAGGTGGGCTAGAACATTGTAATCAACCTTAGGAACGACAGACTCGAAACCCGGAGGAATTAAAGGGAATTCTGGTTGTTGAGGGGAATCCGGACTTAGATTTTCGAATGAAGATTGCTTGCCTTTATCCTGAGGGGGCAACCTAGGGGTAAGACTTTACCGCCACGGAGTTGCACCTGCTCGACGTCTTCGGGCGGGCAAACTAGGGCAGTGTCTACACACACCATAGGTGTTGGATCATCATTTTCTGAAAGCGAGTCAGAATCTGAAAGTTCTATCAAGATAGGATTTCCTTGGAAATTAATCTGAGGGAAATCACTTTCTGATAAAGCTTCACATTCGACCTCTTCTTGAATAGTCGATTCGGGGAGGTCGGTTTGATTAACCTCAATATTCGTTTCATTAGGAGTTTGATTCAAAGCAGGAGAGTCATCAATTTGCATTTGAGATTCATGGTTAATCATCAAGACAGAAGTAGAAGGATGTTTTTTATTCATCTTCTGACCCTTCGCCTTTGATGGGGCAAAGTAAAAGTCAGATAACAAAAGAGGGGAAAGGGTTTTAACACCACCATCCGCCATTCTAATACATCTCTCATCTACACACTTCCTCTCTACAAAATCAGATTTCTCTTCTTTCACATTTTTCTCAGTAGTTCTAAGACTACTGGAGAGGGAAGTGGCTCAACATCCTTCTGCGAAGCGTCCAGGTCAACTTTCCACACCGGGGCCTGGGCTATCGTAGTCAGCTGTTGAGAAAGACGAAAAGACTTGTTAATCACTTTTTAAGTGCCCGGGACAAAGCAATGTCCCAACCATCTTCAACAAAACAAGAAGAGTTAAGAGGATTACCTGAAATGGTCTTAATTGAAGCCTTTCTGGATCGACCAAGTATTCCTTAGGTATTATGATGTTACCTTGGGTGTAGTTCCTCTCAAGCCAATCTTTGAACACAACGCAGTCCTCAAGAGGGTGACTAAGCATCTGTGGTACGGGCAATACTTGGGATCATCTTTCTTGCTCTCATCCTCAGGCCTCCTAGCCTCTGGCAACTGAAAATCTGGTTTCTTTAACAGACTTCTGAAGATCTTCTTAACTGACTCCCTTTTAAATGGATAAGGCTTTGCCAATCTCTCTCTAAAAGGGATGAAAGAGGGATCTCTAGTATGTTGAGGAACTATCTGAAAGGGCTGCTTCTGAGGCGGCTGTGGTGGAAGTGGAGTGCTAGGCTGACTAACCACTGGCCTCTTTCCTTTATCTACTGCTGAGACCACAGCTTTCTTTTCAAATGTCTTCACCAGTTTTGGACCCTTCCTTTCCTCAGACTGCTCTCGTAAGAATGGCATCCTAGGAGCCTCTTCCTGCAAATTGCTAGCCTTATTAAGAAGTTTCTCAAAAGTTTTAATAGTGAAACCCTTCAGGAGAAAAGCAACAGGACCGTGGATATTCTTCAAAAGAATCTCCACAGCATGTTGTTCTTGCAACTGGGGTTCACACTTCATCGAGAGGTTTCGCCACCTCAAGATGTACTCAACTAGAGACTCTCCCGGCTTTTGCTTTTCAACCACGAGATCGCCCACAGTGGTGCGTTGTTGCGCTCCAGAAAATCTCTTAAGAAAGAGGTTTTCTAGGTCGCTAAAGGTTCTTACTGAACCGTTGGGCAGATCGGCGTACCATTCAAAAGCAATGCCGGACAGACTACTTACAAATTGGCGAAATAGTAGAGCATCTGACCCTCCTGCGTTGCAACAGCTTGCTCGGAAGTGGGCCAGATGCTGTCTCGGATTTTCGATTCCAGTGAAAACTTTAAAAGTTGGTGGCACAAAGCCCTTTGGGTAAGGAACTAAGTCATATTCCTCGGGGTAGGGTCTACCCTTTGAAATAGACACAGTTCCTTGAGCATGGGCTAAGGCCTCCCTTACCTGGTCCTCAATTAACTGCTTGATATCCTTCTGAGGTGGGATCGGAGGAATGGTGGAAACTGCTGGGTGAACTGGAGGTGTCTCTACTGGACAAGGGAGAGTCACAGGTGGTGACTCGAGAGGTCTGGAATTAAGTTCTGCCCTTTTGGCCTTTTCTGTGAGCTCTCGAGCTGACTGGTGGATCATTAAAAGACTCTTGCTGTGATTTGTCCAACTTTTCTTGCATTCTCTCTTAACTTGTGACATCATGCTAGCAAGCTGAGTCTCCAAGTTTTTTATATGTTCTTCATCTCTATCTTTCACAGACTCATCTGACTCTGACTCAACAGCATGCGGATCATCATCTTTAACAAATCGGCGTTTGCTGGGCTCAGCTTCTTTATTAGATCCTCTAGTTTCAACCACATGAATGCCCCCAACATAATCATCTTCATCTCCAAGGAGATCATCCATATCAGGGTCGAAAGAAGCCGTTCCTTCTTTGTTCAACAAGATGTTTCTTATTTCTTGGACTACCTCCTCGACCGGTCTATCCCCAATTGATTTAGGGTCAAGGGGTAAGTATCCTTTATACTCAGCCATATCAAACAACTCTTCAGAATCCATAAGGGCAATGATTTCTGTAAGTTTTGGATTAGGATCTGGTTGAGACTTTGTATCCGGTTCATCTTCCATCTCTAAATCCTGGTCAAACTCTCTCCTCTTCGACTATCCCAGAGCTGGTAGTCAGAAGAGTGGCATCCTCTACAGGGAGAGGGACATATTCCTCAGGAAGATAGGAGCTTGTAAAGTGATAGTTCCCACATCTGGTAAGGTAAGGTCCTCAGACACCTGACTAAGGGGCCTAGGAATGACACTCGACTTTGGGGATCATCAACTGGGGTAGCAGGAACGGTGACTATTGGATCCGAATCAAACTGGCCGTGGCAGGACTATCAACTGTAACAACTGGAGTACTAGCCTGAACATCCATCAATTCAACTGAACTCGGAGCGGGGTTGGCTGAAACTCGTTGGAGCTGCAGAATGAACTTAGAAGTTCTAGGAGGTGGTGGCAGACTCTCCAACTTGTTCTCTTTGGCACATATCTCCTTTCAGGAGATTTAGGTCTTTTTCCTTTAAGGTCCACAGACTTTTGAACTTCAACCCCCTTTGGTTTGACAATCACAGAGGCCAATCTTACAGGTTTATGTGGGGGTACCGGGGGTCTACCAGTAGAGTGGCGGCCTCTCTCGGACCCAGTCAACACAATACCCTCTGTTTGAGAGGACAGAGGGCGTGGCACCCAGTGATATCCATCAACCAGTACCGAAGTAGCGGGCTGTCTAGCATACTTCTTATTCTTTCTAACGAATTGAGGGGTTAAATTCTTTGCTTCAGATACTTCTTCCTTCAGTACTTCTTTTTGAAGCGATGTGAGATCACTCCCTTAACTGTTTCACATATTCCTCTTTAGTCTGTCCAGTCTGTGCAGCGCAGGTATGAATTATATTTCTCAAAGTTCTTGTCTTTTGAAGGTGTTTTTCTTTCTGAGTCTTCTTGGTCGAGTAGTCGACCGGGCATGGTGGAGAACGGGCTATCCTAGCTATCCTCTCCTCCCCTTGAGCTGAAGCCAGGGGGTAAAAGCGACTTCCCTTTAGGAGGGGAGAGGAAGCAGGAATAGGTAGCTCCTCAACAGCCTCAGGTTCTACTTGAGCCAAGGTCTTAAAGGGTAGAACTCTCTTAGCCTTAGAGATTTTCTTCTAAGTCTCCTCAAATAATTCTTCTTCTGATTCTTCGTGGTGAATCTAAGTCCAGAACTAGACCCTTCTTCAAAACAGACTTAATTTCAGTGGAGGCTCAACAACTGGTTCAGGCTGTTCCTGATCATCACTGACTACTGGCAAGGTGGGTGCAGATCCCACAATTAACTCAACTACTGGGGGAGTTTCCTTACTGGCATCCAGGCTCACAATCTGGTGTCCATCCATAGAGAGCTCTAGAGTACTGAATCCCATTCAAAAATAACAGTGCTCCCTTGGTCATTAACAGTTGAGGACAACTCTCGGTCAAAAGAGAAAATCAGTTGGCCAGCCATTTGAAATTTTCTGAAAGTTAAAGAAAATGATTGAAATTAGATTTTTTAAAAGAATGGTAGAAAAGTATTTCATTGTTATTTTTTGAAAGTATGACATATGTTGGCCCACGAAGAATCGTATGGGGTAACACATGACAACTTGGAGTTTGAGAAATAATTTTTTTTGAAAAATTTTGAGAATTTGAAAAGGGTTTTCTTACAGGTTCCAAAACACAACGGACAGAGTTTCCCCTTGCCCGAAGGCTTATGGAATTGTGAGAAAGCCCAAGTAAGGAGGAATAGTTTAACCCTCCCCACCTTAGAAATCAAAGGGGAAGTGAGGGGGTTAAAACTAACAAGTTTTGGGATGAAATCAAAAATTTGAATTCTTTTCAATTTTAAGGATTTATATGTTGAACGAGAAAATTTATCGACCATAAATCCATAAAATTAAAAAGGATATCCAGAGATCTGATTTGACACTGTCGCCTCACAGGCTGTGCTGGGGCAGAAGGTCAAAATCAGAACGAAAAGCCAATTTAGAGGTGAAACCTCTCTTTTAGTATTTTGTTATTATTTTAGATGTTGGCCACACTCACCCAAGGAAGAAATGGGCAAGGGACCAACGGAAGAAAGGTAGTTAAGACTACCGATGAAACAAAATTTTGCCATTATTAAAGATGGAGAGAGAGATTTGTCCCACCGGGCGTGCCATTTTTTGTTGGTGGAATTTTGAAAAACATGTTTTGAAAAATATTAGTTTTCTTTGGGGATTTTAAGATTAAGGTTGAGTTCTAATTCTAAGGTCGAATCGACTCGTTAGAAAGAGTATATCACCCCGGAGGACGAAAATAACTTTCATAACGGTGTTCAGACTTAGAATTATGAAATCATCTTGAATATTGTGAGCGGATCTAAAGAGAACTTCATATGACCCGAAGGGTCAAAATGAGGTTCACTAATATCCAATTACAATATTCAAGAAGTGTGATCGTTAGGTTCACATCCAAAGCCTTATCGAAGAAAGATGTATCTCCCCGAAGGGAGAAAATATCATTCGATGATAATTCTTTAATGCGAATAATGATCATCATTATTTAAGTTTTCCCAAGAAATCCAATTGAAGTTTTAAAAATTCATTTTTTAAAATCAGGTGTGTGTGGTTCTAAATCTCCTACGAGCGCAAGCCCTCGTAGTTAATTACATCGTAGGGAGATAAAATCCCCTACGAAAACTCTCGATTAAAATAGTGGCAAAATTTTGTTTAGAGTTTCTAGGAGTGATATCAAAGTATGAATAGAATTATTGGAAAATCAAAAGGGAATGGATCAAAATTGAACAGTTATTAACGGAGTTAAGGATGAGAGGTAGGGGACACTTTGAGATTCCAGAACCATCCGGAAGTGTCCCAACTTAATCTAAGTGTTGGGCTTTATGTTTTGGATTGAAATGATATTTAATTAGAGTTGAGCATTTTATTAGAAATTGGGATTAGATTCCCGAAGTTTGGGGTCTCATAATCAAAGGTCTGCCCCGGATCCTAAATCTATTTTGGACACTGGACCACAGTCGTCCGATCCTAACTAATGCAGTGCAAGATCTGGACTTACCCCGGCCTGGATTGGGGAGCCAGCTAACCACCTAATCGATTTAAAATACATGAATCCGGTCTTTTATGAAAGAGTGGTAGGGACGTTGTAATTAAAGTTTTGGGAGCGGGGCCGACATCTAGAGATTTTCCTAATTGCCCCTTTGACTTATGTTGGGTGCTAAAATGCTAAGGACTATGAAATTAAAATTTTGACTCTTTAATTTGTATCTAATGCAATGCATGCTGGTTAACAACCTCAAATCAAATATGCTTGAAATTTTTAAAACAGGCTTATAAAATAATTTTTTAGAAGACTGGACTTCCCCAGGTCCGGCACCTCGTCCTCATAGGTCAGACTATCCGGACTCTACCCGCAGGCGGGGAAGGGTCTAAAAAAGGAAAGAAGAATGCAAAATATGCATGCGACCCCGGGGTCGATCCCCGCTAATTCCCTAGATTCGTTATCTTTCTATGTTATTTAGACTCACTAAAATTTTAGACTTTTAAGATTATGAGTATAAAAATTTCACACCCTCACGAGCCTCACGTATCCAGGCGAAAACAAAGAGCGGCATGCAATCGCCAAAAAACTAGTAAAAACAAGTAATCCTAAAGGCAATCAAATCATCACATCAAATACAAATTAATTAATAAATGTCCATAGGCAGAGTTGCCTTGCTTATTACAAACCAGAATATTACAGAAAGTAAAGTGGCCGGGCACCACTGACAACAACCCGGATTCTAAACTAGTAATGACGCAAGTTATTTTGAGTGGGATACTCTCAATCTTCAAATCTTCAAATCTTCAATCTCATTCTTCTTTGGACTCCTTTTCTTCAATCTTCTTGGAATCTTCGTAGTGGATTACCCAAATGACAAGAGGGCACTTCCCTCTAAGGGGAAGGCCACTCTTTCCTCTTTGGGTAAGGAAGAGGTATGATCCAAATTTGGATTTCCAAATGGAAAAGGAGTGTTCCCAAAAGGGTATCCTTTCCTCTTTGGAATCCAAGCTTGGATCTATGTATCCCAACTCAAATAACTTTCACAACACTTGACACTTGCCAAATTACATTGATATCAAAATAAAAATCTAGACTCATCTGCGAGGTTATCCTAAGCATTAATATAAA